>MU826833.1:1310394-1553976 GCA_029204205.1 Desmophyllum pertusum | reverse complement strand
TTTGATAGTAAATCTAATAGAATGCTACGTTTTCTCTGGAAGTGCATTTTTCCTAGGCTAACATTGATGCGGTAATGGTATAATATTAATAATGGTAATAGGACTTCATGGTCGTCCAATTCTCTCTGTAACCATACTCGTGATTAACAAATCAGACTCCCACTGCGCGATCGTCCGATTTTGTAAATCACTCGTATGATTACAGACCGAATTGGACGACATGAAGTCCTATTACCTTTATTAATAATTTTTTATTACCCATCAATGTTAGCCTAGGAAAAATTCACTTCCTGAGATAAAAACTTAGCGTTCTATTAGATTTACTATCAAAATCCTCGCGAAGCGAGGTCTGAGAGGTTATGCCAATTTAGTCGGCCCAGTTCATGAAGACTTTCTGTATATATTTATTTATGGAGATGGTCACTGGCACATGACGTCACACGGAGCACTGGTAGCTTAATATGGTGTAAGGTCCCTTGCCTTTCAATCTTCTGATCATTGGGATCTGATCATTGGGTTCGATTTCCACCTGAAGTTAACGTTCTTTTTTCATTTTTTGATTTGTAACGTAATGTCATCACAGTGCAAACTAACCGTATAAAGTTGAACCTCTCTACAACGGCCACCTTGGGGCCGAAATAACTGGCCGTTGTAGACAGGTGGACGTTGTACGAAGGTTTCAAGTAGAGTAAAGTAAAGTGTACGGTTGGGACGAACAATCCTGGCCGTTGTAGAGAGGTGGCCGTTAGTGGAGGTTCGACTGTATTTCAAATAAGCTACCAGACGCTCTCTTATCGCCAGCTAACTTGTGCAACCAAATGCTTGCTCAACCAATCAGAGCGCGCGTTAGATAATTGAAATATTATAAATCTATTCGCAGTTCTTTTCACCCTATTAAAGTGTCGTCATCGAAATCCAGTGCTCCTTTAGAAGGTGGTGTGACGTCAAGTCCTTTCACAGCTTTCACTGGATTCTGCTCCAGTGCTCCTTAGAAGGTGGTGTGACAGCAAGTCCTTTGACAGCTTTCACTGGACTCTGTTCCAGTGCTCCTTCAGAAAGTGGTGTGAGGTCAAGTCCTTTGCAGCTTTCACTGGACTCTGTTCCAGTGCTCCTTCAGAAGGTGGTGTGACGTCGAGTCCTTTGGCAGCTTTGACTGGACTCTGCTCCAGTTTTCTTTCAGAAGGTGGTGTGACGTCAAGTTCTTTGGAAGCTTTCACTGGATTCTGCTCCAGTGCTCCTTCAGAAGATGGTGTGACTTCAAGTCCTTTGGAAGCATTCACTGGACTCTGCTCCAGTGCTCCTTCAGAAGGTGGTGTGACGTCAAGTTCTTTGACAGCTTTCACTGGACTCTGCTCCACTGCTCCTTTAGAAGGTGGTTGTGAACGTCGAGTTCTTTGGCAGCTTTCACTGGACTCTGCTCCAGTGCTCCTTCAGAAGGTGGTGTGACGTCAAGTCCTTTGACAGCTTTCCACTGGATTCTGCTCCAGTGCTCCTTCAGAAGGTGGTGTGACGTCAAGTTCTTTGACAGCTGTTCACTGGACTCTGCTCCACTGCTCTTTAGAAGGTGGTGTGACGTCGAGTTCTTTGGCAGCTTTCACTGGACTCTGCTCCAGTGCTCTCCTTCAGAAGGTGGTGTGACGTCAAGTCCTTTGACAGCTTTTCACTGGATTCTGCTCCAGTGCTCCTTCAAGAAGGTGGTGTGACGTCAAGTTCTTTGACAGCTTTCACTGGATTCTGCTCCACTGCTTCTTCAGATGGTGGTGTGACGTCGAGTTCTTTGGCAGCTTTCACTGGACTCTGCTCCAGTGCTCCTTCAGAAGGTGGTGTGACGTCAAGTCCTTTGACAGCTTTCACTGGATTCTGCCTCCAGTGCTCCTTCAGAAGGTGGTGTGACGTCAAGTCCTTTGACAGCTATCACTGGACCCTGCTCCAGAGCTCCTTCAGAAGGTGGTGTGACGTCAAGTTCTTTGACAGCTTTCACTGGACTCTGCTCACTGCTCCTTTAGAAGGTGGTGTGACGTCGAGTTCTTTGGCAGCTTTCACTGGACTCTGCTCCAGTGCTCCTTCAGAAGGTGGTGTGACGTCAAGTCCTTTGACAGCTTTCACTGGATTCTGCTCCAGTGCTCCTTCAGAAGGTGGTGTGACGTCAAGTTCTTGACAGCTTTCACTGGATTCTGCTCCACTGCTTCTTCAGATGGTGGTGTGACGTCGAGTTCTTTGGCAGCTTTCACTGGACTCTGCTCCAGTGCTCCTTCAGAAGGTGGTGTGACGTCAAGTCCTTTGACAGCTTTCACTGGATTCTGCTCCAGTGCTCCTTCAGAAGGTGTGTGACGTCAAGTCCTTTGACAGCTATCACTGGACCCTGCTCCAGAGCTCCTTCAGAAGGTGGTGTGACTTCAAGGCCTTTGGAAGCTTTCATTGGACTCTGCTCCAGTGCTCCTTCAGAAGGTGGTGTGACTTCAAGTCCTTTGACAGCTTTCACTGGACTCTGCTCCAGTGTTCCTTCAGAAGGTGGTGTGACGTCAATTTCTTTGGAAGCTTTCACTGGACTCTGCTCCAGTGCTCCTTCAGAAGGTGGTGTGACGTCAAGTCCTTTGACAGCTTTCACTGGATTCTGCTCCAGTGCTCCTTCAGAAGGTGGTGTGACGTCAAGTTCTTTGACAGCTTTCACTGGACTCTGCTCCACTGCTCCTTTAGAAGGTGGTGTGACGTCGAGTTCTTTGGCAGCTTTCACTGGACTCTGCTCCAGTGCTCCTTCAGAAGGTGGTGTGACGTCAAGTCCTTTGACAGCTTTCACTGGATTCTGCTCCAGTGCTCCTTCAGAAGGTGGTGTGACGTCAAGTTCTTTGACAGCTTTCACTGGATTCTGCTCCACTGCTTCTTCAGATGGTGGTGTGACGTCGAGTCTTTGGCAGCTTTCACTGGACTCTGCTCCAGTGCTCCTTCAGAAGGTGGTGTGACGTCAAGTCCTTTGACAGCTTTCACTGGATTCTGCTCCAGTGCTCCTTCAGAAGGTGGTGTGACGTCAAGTCCTTTGACAGCTATCACTGGACCCTGCTCCAGAGCTCCTTCAGAAGGTGGTGTGACGTCAAGTTCTTTGACAGCTTTCACTGGACTCTGCTCCACTGCTCCTTTAGAAGGTGGTGTGACGTCGAGTTCTTTGGCAGCTTTCACTGGACTCTGCTCCAGTGCTCCTTCAGAAGGTGGTGTGACGTCAAGTCCTTTGACAGCTTTCACTGAGATTCTGCTCCAGTGCTCCTTCAGAAGGTGGTGTGACGTCAAGTTCTTTGACAGCTTTCACTGGATTCTGCTCCACTGCTTCTTCAGATGGTGGTGTGACGTCGAGTTCTTTGGCAGCTTTCACTGGACTCTGCTCCAGTGCTCCTTCAGAAGGTGGTGTGACGTCAAGTCCTTTGACAGCTTTCACTGGATTCTGCTCCAGTGCTCCTTCAGAAGGTGGTGTGACGTCAAGTCCTTTGACAGCTATCACTGGACCCTGCTCCAGAGCTCCTTCAGAAGGTGGTGTGACTTCAAGGCCTTTGGAAGCTTTCATTGGACTCTGCTCCAGTGCTCCTTCAGAAGGTGGTGTGACTTCAAGTCCTTTGACAGCTTTCACTGGACTCTGCTCCAGTGTTCCTTCAGAAGGTGGTGTGACGTCAATTTCTTTGGAAGCTTTCACTGGACTCTGCTCCACTTTTCCTTCAGAAGGTGGTGTGACGTCAAGTTCTTTGGAAGCTTTCACTGGACTCTGCTCCAGTGCTCCTTCAGAAGGTGGTGTGGCGTCAAGTTCTTTGGAAGCTTTCACTGGACTCTGCTCCAGTTTTCCTTCAGAAGGTGGTGTGACGTCAAGTTCTTTGGCAGCTTTCACTGTACTCTGCTCCAGTGCTCCTTCAGAAAGTGGTGTGACGTCACGTCCTTTGACACCTTTCACTGGACTCTGCTCCAGTGCTCCTTCAGAAGGTGGTGTGACGTCAAGTTCTTTGGAAGCATTTACTGGACTCTGCTCCAGTGCTCCTTCAGAAGGTGGTGTGCCTTTAAGTTCTTTGACAGCTTTCACTGGACTCTGCTCCACTTTTCCTTCAGAAGGTGGTGTGACGTCAAGTTCTTTGGAAGCTTTCAGTGGACTCTGCTCCAGTGCTCCTTCAGAAGGTGGTGTGACGTCAAGTCCTTTAACAACTTTCACTGGACTCTGCTCTAGTGCTCCTTCAGAAGGTGGTGTGACGTCAAGTCCTTGCAGCTTTCACTGGACTCTGCTCCAGTGCTCCTTCAGAAGGTGGTGTGACGTCAAGTCCTTTGATAACTTTCACTGGGCTCTGCTCCAGTTTTCCTTCAGAATGTGGTGTGATGTCAAGTTCTTTGTAAGCTTTCACTGGACTCTGCTCCAGTGCTCCTTCAGAAGGTGGTGTGACATCAAGTTCTTTGGAAGCTTTCACTGGAATCTGCTCCAGTGCTCCTTCAGAAGGTGGTGTGAAGTCAAGTTCTTTGGAAGATTTCACTGGACTCTGCTCCAGTTTTCCTTCAGAAGGTGGTTTGACGTCAAGTTCTTTGGCAGCTTGCACTGGACTCTGCTCCAGTGCTCCTTCAGAGTGGTGTGTGACGTCAAGTTCTTTGACAGCTTTCACTGGATTCTGCTCCACTGCTTCTTCAGATGGTGGTGTGACGTCGAGTTCTTTGCAGCTTTTCACTGGACTCTGCTCCAGTGCTCCTTCAGAAGGTGGTGTGACGTCAAGTCCTTTGACAGCTTTCACTGGATTCTGCTCCAGTGCTCCTTCAGAAGGTGGTGTGACGTCAAAGTCCTTTGACAGCTATCACTGGACCCTGCTCCAGAGCTCCTTCAGAAGGTGGTGTGGACTTCAAGGCCTTTGGAAGCTTTCATTGGACTCTGCTCCAGTGCTCCTTCAGAAGGTGGTGTGACTTCAAGTCCTTTGACAGCTTTCACTGGACTCTGCTCCAGTGTTCCTTCAGAAGGTGGTGTGACGTCAATTTCTTTGGAAGCTTTCACTGGACTCTGCTCCAGTGGCTCCTTCAGAAGGTGGTGTGACGTCAACTTCTTTGGAAGCTTTCACTGGACTCTGCTCCACTTTTCCTTCAGAAGGTGGTGTGACGTCAAGTTCTTTGAAGCTTTCACTGGACTCTGCTCCAGTGCTCCTTCAGAAGGTGGTGTGGCGTCAAGTTCTTTGGAAGCTTTCACTGGACTCTGCTCCAGTTTTCCTTCAGAAGGTGGTGTGACGTCAAGTTCTTTGGCAGCTTTCACTGTACTCTGCTCCAGTGCTCCTTCAGAAAGTGGTGTGACGTCACGTCCTTTGACACCCTTCACTGGACTCTGCTCCAGTGCTCCTTCAGAAGGTGGTGTGACGTCAAGTTCTTTGGAAGCATTTACTGGACTCTGCTCCAGTGCTCCTTCAGAAGGTGGCGTGACTTTAAGTTCTTTGACAGCTTTCACTGGACTCTGCTCCACTTTTCCTTCAGAAGGTGGTGTGACGTCAAGTTCTTTGACAGCTTTCACTGGACTCTGCTCCACTTTTCCTTCAGAAGGTGGTGTGACGTCAAGTTCTTTGGAAGCTTTCAGTGGACTCTGCTCCAGTGCTCCTTCAGAAGGTGGTGTGACGTCAAGTCCTTTAACAACTTTCACTGGACTCTGCTCTAGTGCTCCTTCAGAAGGTGGTGTGACGTCAAGTCCTTTGGCAGCTTTCACTGGACTCTGCTCCAGTGCTCCTTCAGAAGGTGGTGTGACGTCAAGTCCTTTGATAACTTTCACTGGGCTCTGCTCCAGTTTTCCTTCAGAATGTGGTGTGATGTCAAGTTCTTTGTAAGCTTTCACTGGACTCTGCTCCAGTGCTCCTTCAGAAGGTGGTGTGACATCAAGTTCTTTGGAAGCTTTCACTGGAATCTGCTCCAGTGCTCCTTCAGAAGGTGGTGTGAAGTCAAGTTCTTTGGAAGATTTCACTGGACTCTGCTCCAGTTTTCTCAGAAGGTGGTTTGACGTCAAGTTCTTTGGCAGCTTTCACTGGACTCTGCTCCAGTGCTCCTTCAGAAGGTGGTGTGACGTCAAGTTCTTTGACAGCTTTCACTGGATTCTGCTCCACTGCTTCTTCAGATGGTGGTGTGACGTCGAGTTCTTTGCAGCTTTCACTGGACTCTGCTCCAGTGCTCCTTCAGAAGGTGGTGTGACGTCAAGTCCTTTGACAGCTTTCACTGGATTCTGCTCCAGTGCTCCTTCAGAAGGTGGTGTGACGTCAAGTTCTTTGACAGCTTTCACTGAATTCTGCTCCACTGCTTCTTCAGATGGTGGTGTGACGTCGAGTTCTTGGCAGCTTTCACTGGACTCTGCTCCAGTGCTCCTTCAGAAGGTGGTGTGACGTCAAGTCCTTTGACAGCTTTCACTGGATTCTGCTCCAGTGCTCCTTCAGAAGGTGGTGTGACGTCAAGTCCTTTGACAGCTATCACTGGACCCTGCTCCAGAGCTCCTTCAGAAGGTGGTGTGACTTCAAGGCCTTTGGAAGCTTTCATTGGACTCTGCTCCAGTGCTCCTTCAGAAGGTGGTGTGACTTCAAGTCCTTTGACAGCTTTCACTGGACTCTGCTCCAGTGTTCCTTCAGAAGGTGGTGTGACGTCCAATTTCTTTGGAAGCTTTCACGGGATTCTGCTCCAGTGCTCCTTCAGAAGGTGGTGTGACGTCAACTTCTTTGGAAGCTTTCACTGGACTCTGCTCCACTTTTCCTTCAGAAGGTGGTGTGACGTCAAGTTCTTTGGAAGCTTTCACTGGACTCTGCTCCAGTGCTCCTTCAGAAGGTGGTGTGGCGTCAAGTTCTTTGGAAGCTTTCACTGGACTCTGCTCCAGTTTTCCTTCAGAAGGTGGTGTGACGTCAAGTTCTTTGGCAGCTTTCACTGTACTCTGCTCCAGTGCTCCTTCAGAAAGTGGTGTGACGTCACGTCCTTTGACACCTTTTCACTGGACTCTGCTCCAGTGCTCCTTCAGAAGGTGGTGTGACGTCAAGTTCTTTGGAAGCATTTACTGGACTCTGCTCCAGTGCTCCTTCAGAAGGTGGTGTGCCTTTAAGTTCTTTGACAGCTTTCACTGGACTCTGCTCCACTTTTCCTTCAGAAGGTGGTGTGACGTCAAGTTCTTTGACAGCTTTCACTGGACTCTGCTCCACTTTTCCTTCAGAAGGTGGTGTGACGTCAAGTTCTTTGGAAGCTTTCAGTGGACTCTGCTCCAGTGCTCCTTCAGAAGGTGGTGTGACGTCAAGTCCTTTAACAACTTTCACTGGACTCTGCTCTAGTGCTCCTTCAGAAAGGTGGTGTGACGTCAAGTCCTTTGGCAGCTTTCACTGGACTCTGCTCCAGTGCTCCTTCAGAAGGTGGTGTGACGTCAAGTCCTTTGATAACTTTCACTGGGCTCTGCTCCAGTTTTCCTTCAGAATGTGGTGTGATGTCAAGTTCTTTGTAAGCTTTCACTGGACTCTGCTCCAGTGCTCCTTCAGAAGGTGGTGTGACATCAAGTTCTTTGGAAGCTTTCACTGGAATCTGCTCCAGTGCTCCTTCAGAAGGTGGTGTGAAGTCAAGTTCTTTGGAAGATTTCACTGGACTCTGCTCCAGTTTTCCTTCAGAAGGTGGTTTGACGTCAAGTTCTTTGGCAGCTTTCACTGGACTCTGCTCCAGTGCTCCTTCAGAAGGTGGTGTGACGTCAAGTTCTTTGACAGCTTTCACTGGATTCTGCTCCACTGCTTCTTCAGATGGTGGTGTGACGTCGAGTTCTTTGGCAGCTTTCACTGGACTCTGCTCCAGTGCTCCTTCAGAAGGTGGTGTGACGTCAAGTCCTTTGACAGCTTTCACTGGATTCTGCTCCAGTGCTCCTTCAGAAGGTGGTGTGACGTCAAGTCCTTTGACAGCTATCACTGGACCCTGCTCCAGAGCTCCTTCAGAAGGTGGTGTGACTTCAAGGCCTTTGGAAGCTTTCATTGGACTCTGCTCCAGTGCTCCTTCAGAAGGTGGTGTGACTTCAAGTCCTTTGACAGCTTTCACTGGACTCTGCTCCAGTGTTCCTTCAGAAGGTGGTGTGACGTCAATTCTTTGGAAGCTTTCACTGGACTCTGCTCCAGTGCTCCTTCAGAAGGTGGTGTGACGTCAACTTCTTGGAAGCTTTCACTGGACTCTGCTCCACTTTTCCTTCAGAAGGTGGTGTGACGTCAAGTTCTTTGGAAGCTTTCACTGGACTCTGCTCCAGTGCTCCTTCAGAAGGTGGTGTGGCGTCAAGTTCTTTGGAAGCTTTCAATGGACTCTGCTCCAGTTTTCCTTCAGAAGGTGGTGTGACGTCAAGTTCTTTGGCAGCTTTCACTGTACTCTGCTCAGTGCTCCTTCAGAAAGTGGTGTGACGTCACGTCCTTTGACACCTTTCACTGGACTCTGCTCCAGTGCTCCTTCAGAAGGTGGTGTGACGTCAAGTTCTTTGGAAGCATTTACTGGACTCTGCTCCAGTGCTCCTTCAGAAGGTGGCGTGACTTTAAGTTCTTTGACAGCTTTCACTGGACTCTGCTCCACTTTTCCTTCAGAAGGTGGTGTGACGTCAAGTTCTTTGACAGCTTTCACTGGACTCTGCTCCACTTTTCCTTCAGAAGGTGGTGTGACGTCAAGTTCTTTGGAAGCTTTCAGTGGACTCTGCTCCAGTGCTCCTTCAGAAGGTGGTGTGACGTCAAGTCCTTTAACAACTTTCACTGGACTCTGCCTCTAGTGCTCCTTCAGAAGGTGGTGTGACGTCAAGTCCTTTGGCAGCTTTCACTGGACTCTGCTCCAGTGCTCCTTCAGAAGGTGGTGTGACGTCAAGTCCTTTGATAACTTTCACTGGGCTCTGCTCCAGTTTTCCTTCAGAATGTGGTGTGATGTCAAGTTCTTTGTAAGCTTTCACTGGACTCTGCTCCAGTGCTCCTTCAGAAGGTGGTGTGACATCAAGTTCTTTGGAAGCTTTCACTGGAATCTGCTCCAGTGCTCCTTCAGAAGGTGGTGTGAAGTCAAGTTCTTTGGAAGATTTCACTGGACTCTGCTCCAGTTTTCCTTCAGAAGGTGGTTTGACGTCAAGTTCTTTGGCAGCTTTCACTGGACTCTGCTCCAGTGCTCCTTCAGAAGGTGGTGTGACGTCAAGTTCTTTGACAGCTTTCACTGGATTCTGCTCCACTGCTTCTTCAGATGGTGGTGTGACGTCGAGTTCTTTGGCAGCTTTCACTGGACTCTGCTCCAGTGCTCCTTCAGAAGGTGGTGTGACGTCAAGTCCTTGACAGCTTTCACTGGATTCTGCTCCAGTGCTCCTTCAGAAGGTGGTGTGACGTCAAGTTCTTTGACAGCTTTCACTGAATTCTGCTCCACTGCTTCTTCAGATGGTGGTGTGACGTCGAGTTCTTTGGCAGCTTTCACTGGACTCTGCTCCAGTGCTCCTTCAGAAGGTGGTGTGACGTCAAGTCCTTTGACAGCTTTCACTGGATTCTGCTCCAGTGCTCCTTCAGAAGGTGGTGTGACGTCAAGTCCTTGACAGCTATCACTGGACCCTGCTCCAGAGCTCCTTCAGAAGGTGGTGTGACTTCAAGGCCTTTGGAAGCTTTCATTGGACTCTGCTCCAGTGCTCCTTCAGAAGGTGGTGTGACTTCAAGTCCTTTGACAGCTTTCACTGGACTCTGCTCCAGTGTTCCTTCAGAAGGTGGTGTGACGTCAATTTCTTGGAAGCTTTCACGGGATTCTGCTCCAGTGCTCCTTCAGAAGGTGGTGTGACGTCAACTTCTTTGGAAGCTTTCACTGGACTCTGCTCCACTTTTCCTTCAGAAGGTGGTGTGACGTCAAGTTCTTTGGAAGCTTTCACTGGACTCTGCTCCAGTGCTCCTTCAGAAGGTGGTGTGGCGTCAAGTTCTTTGGAAGCTTTCACTGGACTCTGCTCCAGTTTTCCTTCAGAAGGTGGTGTGACGTCAAGTTCTTTGGCAGCTTTCACTGTACTCTGCTCCAGTGCTCCTTCAGAAAGTGGTGTGACGTCACGTCCTTTGACACCTTTCACTGGACTCTGCTCCAGTGCTCCTTCAGAAGGTGGTGTGACGTCAAGTTCTTTGGAAGCATTTACTGGACTCTGCTCCAGTGCTCCTTCAGAAGGTGGTGTGCCTTTAAGTTCTTTGACAGCTTTCACTGGACTCTGCTCCACTTTTCCTTCAGAAGGTGGTGTGACGTCAAGTTCTTTGACAGCTTTCACTGGACTCTGCTCCACTTTTCCTTCAGAAGGTGGTGTGACGTCAAGTTCTTTGGAAGCTTTCAGTGGACTCTGCTCCAGTGCTCCTTCAGAAGGTGGTGTGACGTCAAGTCCTTTAACAACTTTCACTGGACTCTGCTCTAGTGCTCCTTCAGAAGGTGGTGTGACGTCAAGTCCTTTGGCAGCTTTCACTGGACTCTGCTCCAGTGCTCCTTCAGAAGGTGGTGTGACGTTAAGTCCTTTGATAACTTTCACTGGGCTCTGCTCCAGTTTTCCTTCAGAATGTGGTGTGATGTCAAGTTCTTTGTAAGCTTTCACTGGACTCTGCTCCAGTGCTCCTTCAGAAGGTGGTGTGACATCAAGTTCTTTGGAAGCTTTCACTGGAATCTGCTCCAGTGCTCCTTCAGAAGGTGGTGTGAAGTCAAGTTCTTTGGAAGATTTCACTGGACTCTGCTCCAGTTTTCCTTCAGAAGGTGGTTTGACGTCAAGTTCTTGGCAGCTTTCACTGGACTCTGCTCCAGTGCTCCTTCAGAAGGTGGTGTGACGTCAAGTTCTTTGACAGCTTTCACTGGATTCTGCTCCACTGCTTCTTCAGATGGTGGTGTGACGTCGAGTTCTTTGGCAGCTTTCACTGGACTCTGCTCCAGTGCTCCTTCAGAAGGTGGTGTGACGTCAATTCCTTTGACAGCTTTCACTGGATTCTGCTCCAGTGCTCCTTCAGAAGGTGGTGTGACGTCAAGTCCTTTGACAGCTATCACTGGACCCTGCTCCAGAGCTCCTTCAGAAGGTGGTGTGACTTCAAGGCCTTTGGAAGCTTTCATTGGACTCTGCTCCAGTGCTCCTTCAGAAGGTGGTGTGACTTCAAGTCCTTTGACAGCTTTGACTGGACTCTGCTCCAGTGTTCCTTCAGAAGGTGGTGTGACGTCAATTTCTTTGGAAGCTTTCACTGGACTCTGCTCCAGTGCTCCTTCAGAAGGTGGTGTGACGTCAACTTCTTTGGAAGCTTTCACTGGACTCTGCTCCACTTTTCCTTCAGAAGGTGGTGTGACGTCAAGTTCTTTGGAAGCTTTCACTGGACTCTGCTCCAGTGCTCCTTCAGAAGGTGGTGTGGCGTCAAGTTCTTTGGAAGCTTTCACTGGACTCTGCTCCAGTTTTCCTTCAGAAGGTGGTGTGACGTCAAGTTCTTTGGCAGCTTTCACTGTACTCTGCTCCAGTGCTCCTTCAGAAAGTGGTGTGACGTCACGTCCTTTGACACCTTTCACTGGACTCTGCTCCAGTGCTCCTTCAGAAGGTGGTGTGACGTCAAGTTCTTTGGAAGCATTTACTGGACTCTGCTCCAGTGCTCCTTCAGAAGGTGGTGTGACTTTAAGTTCTTTGACAGCTTTCACTGGACTCTGCTCCACTTTTCCTTCAGAAGGTGGTGTGACGTCAAGTTCTTTGACAGCTTTCACTGGACTCTGCTCCACTTTTCCTTCAGAAGGTGGTGTGACGTCAAGTTCTTTGGAAGCTTTCAGTGGACTCTGCTCCAGTGCTTCCTTCAGAAGGTGGTGTGACGTCAAGTCCTTTAACAACTTTCACTGGACTCTGCTCTAGTGCTCCTTCAGAAGGTGGTGTGACGTCAAGTCCTTTGGCAGCTTTCACTGGACTCTGCTCCAGTGCTCCTTCAGAAGGTGGTGTGACGTCAAGTCCTTTGATAACTTTCACTGGGCTCTGCTCCAGTTTTCCTTCAGAATGTGGTGTGATGTCAAGTTCTTTGTAAGCTTTCACTGGACTCTGCTCCAGTGCTCCTTCAGAAGGTGGTGTGGACATCAAGTTCTTTGGAAGCTTTCACTGGAATCTGCTCCAGTGCTCCTTCAGAAGGTGGTGTGAAGTCAAGTTCTTTGGAAGATTTCACTGGACTCTGCTCCAGTTTTCCTTCAGAAGGTGGTTGACGTCAAGTTCTTTGGCAGCTTTCACTGGACTCTGCTCCAGTGCTCCTTCAGAAGGTGGTGTGACGTCAAGTTCTTTGGAAGCTTTCACTGGGCTCTGCTCCAGTGCTCCTTTAGAAGGTGTTGTTACGTCAAGTTCTTTGAGAGCTTTCGCTGGACTCCTCTCCAGTGCTCCTTCAGAAGGTGGTGTGACGTCAAGTACTTTGACAGCTTTTACTGGACTCTGCTCCAGTGTTCCTTCAGAAGGTGGTGTCACGTCAAGTTCTTTGACAGCTTTTACTGGACTCTGCTCCAGTGCTCCTTCAGAAGGTGGTGTGACGTCAAGTTCTTTGGCAGCTTTCACTGGACTCTGCTCCAGTGCTCCTTCAGAAGGTGGTGTGACTTCAAGTCCTTTGACAACTTTCACTGGATTCTGCTCCAGTCCTCCTTCAGAAGGTGGTGTGACGTCAAGTCCTTTGGAAGCTTTCACTGGATTCTGCTCCTGTGTTCCTTCAGAAGGTGGTGTGATGTCAAGTTCTTTGGCAGCTTTCACTGGACTCTGCTCGCAGTACCCCTTTTCTGAGTTTGTTCATGCAAGCAAACAGTTTTTGTAACATTGATGAAAACCACCAATAGCCAATTTCACGGTTAACTTGCATAATAATTAAACATAGCGAGATCATTCTAACATGGGTCAAGGAGTTCACGAAAATCACGATGTTTTACAGCTTGTGCCCGAAATTGCCTGGCCTCCATGTTTAACTGTATTGTTATGCAAATATGACAAGTTAACCGTGAAAAGGGCTATTACATTGTACATTAACTGGAAACAATCAGTTACTATCATGTAACGTTTTTTTAAAAGGTATTATCGACATTATCATCTTACTGAAATGATAAATGAAACGACCAGAAACCGAAATACCGTGAAGAACATTTCAGTTTCTACCGAGTTCCGTCGACCAAAAACGCTAAAAAACCGCATACCGGATGGCTGGATGAAACTGTAATAGCGCACTTTAAGAATTAAATTACCGAAATACCGTATGAAAAATGGTCTGAAAACCCCAATGTCCCCCTCCATAATCATCCTTATTTTACAACGGCAATTTGCATAATTGATACAGTTCCTATTTCTTTATACAGTCAAACCTCCCGTAAGCGGATACCCGTCGGAACTAGAAAAAGTGTCCGCTTAAGAGAGGTGTCCGCTTATGGGAGGTTAAAAATGTAGTGTTTGTATGTAGCTGGGAACATGATTAAATGTCTGCTTACGAGAGGTGTCCGCCTACGTGAGGTGTCCGTGTAATAGCGCAGGTTCCACTGTGAATGGCTTGAACACAGGAGTAAAGAAACAAAGTGATCTCCACAACGGCCACCTTGGTGCAGAATTATCTGGCCGTTGTAGAGAGGTGGCCGTTGTAGGGAGGTTTCAATAAGAGTAAAGTGTATGGATCGCCGTACGGTCGGGACGAAAAATCCTTGCCGTTGTAGAGAGGTGGCCGTTATAGAGAGGTGGCCGTTAGTGGAGGTTCGACTGTATACCTGGATAAGAATATAATCGACTCGCAATTAAAGGAACACTCTAGAAATATACTCACTTGAACGTTGAACCCCAGTTTTTACATTTGCTGTTTCGCCATGTTAGTTCATGCCTAACCTATAGGAAGAAAACGATGATCTGTATAAATACCATTACCGTACAATTCAGTCACACACACAATCTTACGATTACAATTATGGAACATGCTGGCTTATGAATTGGCTGAGATCGCACAACTTACCACAGTTCAGCAGGTACATCATAAACTGTTGCTACAGATGTACGTGGCACGGAAATGTAACTTAATTTACATAAATTTTGGTTTCTACTTTATTAGCAGTTGTTTCTTAGGGTTTCCAAATTCCTGGAACCCAGATAATGTCTCGTAACCTTACAAAAATAGCGTGAAAGAAACGGAAAGTACATCGGCAATTGAATCATGCATATATGTAGACTATAAAAACGCTACATAAGGCACAGAATATACATGACGTGATATAAAGGCGGCATTTCTGTGGTTCATGAAGATGGACAATTCACAATTCATCGAATAACGAGGAACGTTATCGAGTTTCTTGAGATATATTCTAATATATTTAGTGTTCAAACCGTGAAGTTTCGAGTAGCTTTTAGCACAGAGGCGGAGTTGATTGTTGTCCATTTAAAACACAACTTTTTATCTAGACTTAAAATCAGAATCAATGAAATATAATCGGAGGGGAGGGGGGGGGGGGGGGGGGAGGGGGTACTCAAGTTGAGTAGGGTGGCTAGGCCGTCAAACCCTGACCCTGTTTATGACAACAAAATTCGCACTTCCCCTACCCTGTTTTTATGACACGTTTTTGAGCATTTGGTTCCTTGTAGTGATCTGTTGTCGACATTGATATCATTTTTGTCGGACTCAAGGTTGGACGACAGCCGGGCCAGTAAAAATTGTCTGGAAAATATTTCCTGGTAATTGAAGGGCACCCATGTACCCTGTCTAAGTATGATATCGTCGAGTCAAAACCCAAACCCTCGTGTTTATGAATCTAGGTCGAATACCCATCCTCTATAGACCCATCTAGGTTCGTATGACGTATGTTAAATTGCCCATTTCAGACCACGTGATGTTGTCTAGAGAATTGTTCCATTGTATATCTAAAAATTATGCGTTCATATACAAGTGAATATGAAACAATTCTCGAGAGTAACATCACATGGTCTGAAATGGGGCAACAAACAAACCAAGCTAAATAGGTATATTGGGCGGCACATCCACGTTTACGCTATATATGGTGTACCTCCACACACCTCCCAACTCCCCACTCCCCCCCGAGAGTTTGTGCAGTAGACGATAATGTGATGATGGTTTGCGCTGTATGAGAACAAGCTCACAAGTCATGCACGTGTTTAGCCTGATGATAGTAAGACCATAGTCAACACTAGTGGCTATCGAATACTCTGTTTATTTAAGAACATCGATATTTGGAGTTCAAGCTGAGCCAAAACTCAACGTTCTTATTTTTTAGCAGTATATTACATACATACTTTATTATCGTTCCCAAAGGGGGCCTTTCGAAGACAATTCTGTTGCTTGTCCAACTAAACTACATATCAATAATGAAACCTTGTTGTATACGTTGTTCAAATATAGCCAGCATATGTCAGGCTACAAAAAATACAAATTATCTTTTATTTTTGTTAAAAAATGAAAATGTTCTTAACTAACCCTCAGCGGCTTGGTATGTTGTTGGTGTACAATTTGGCCAATCGCAGCCTCAGCGTTCTTATAAAAAAAGGTTCTTATAAACAAACAGAGTGCATTTAACATTCTGAGGGAAATGTGTTTTCATCACCATATTCCATTCAGTACATTTGATCATTTGTTTTTATATTAAAAGTGAATTCTTTGTTTTGCAGGACAAATCTTCTATTGACCCCTTTCCTATACCTCTTGCCATAATTGGCGGTAAATATGACATTTATCAGGTTAGTAATTCGATAACTCCATTTATTGATAAATTTGATTTAATAAACTCTTAAAAGATCCGAAAAACAGTGAGGTACATGCTATGGAATCAAGACCAGCAAAATTAAAAGTCATAATCACTTAGAGAAGATTCTGTCTCGTCCCCAGTCGTCTCTCTTGTCTCCTGTTAATATTTAGCGCGGCCGAGAGGAGCGCAAGGGGTGATGGGAAGGAGGAAAGGCGCTCGCTCTCCTCCTTCCCAGCATCCCCCGCGTCTTGCGACTCCCAACAAAGGAGACAAGAGAGACGACTGGGGGACGAGTCAGGAGAAGATGCAGGTTTGGCAACTGGCGAACAAAAAACTACTCTCGCGGACCCGACCCTTAAACTAAATTTTTTTCAAAGGCGACACTTCTTTTTCTGACTCTAGAAACATGAATAATTCCCGGATGTGCGATTTTGACGTCACGTGATCAGTTGTTTCATTTCCTGCCATTAGCGGCGCAGCTTCCATAACGCGCGAAAAACTGCTGACTACAAACGTCTGTGTAGTGTGTTTCTTATTGCCGACTGTAGTGACCATGTTCTTATGGCTTGACTGTAGTTTTAAAACATGTTTGTACAACATTACAATTTTGCAGGATTTTGATCCCCAGAAGCGAAAGATGATAAGTAGAGCTTTGCGATTTGTAGCGCACAAAAATGGCGCCCCATCTACAGGTTGGTCTTATGCTAATCATATTACTTTGAACGTTTTTTTTTTTTACTTTAACCCTATTCTGCCTGCGCTTTTTTTCGTTCCTGAGCCTGGGGGGGGGGGGGGGGGGGGCAGATAGTGTCCCCCCTTTGTATCTCGAAAAGTATTGACGCTATGAAAATGAAACTTACATGGTGTGTAAAGCATCCGAAAATCTTTATTTTAGTGGCAGTCACGTGTCAATTATGACGTCATACACCGCCATAATAACGTCATACGCTAACAAAATCCGCCATCTTGGATCCGAAATCTTGGATTTCTAAATTGTTCAGAAATGTCAGAAAATCTCCAAAATTTGCTTTGAAAAAATCAAGAAAAATATAAAGATGCTAAAATGGCAAAGATTTTGGAAGGATTTCATCGTAAAAAGCAAAATGTTTATGAAAACTGAAAATTAAGCTAAAAAAATAAACAAATTTGGGTAAAACGATCTGTATCTCGAAAAGTATTTGTGCTATAATAATGAAACTTATGTGGTGAATAAAGCATTCAAATATGTTTATTTTAGTGGCAATTGCGAATCAATTATGATGTCCTATCACGCCGAAATAACGTCATACTTTAAACCTGTCCGCCATCTTGGATCCGCCATCTTGGATTTTTCAATTGTTCAGAAATGTCAGAAAATCACCAAATTTGATTTGAAAACATCGAAAACAATATAAGGATGCAAAAATTGCAAAGAGTTTGGAAGAAACTCTTCGTAAAAAGCGAAAAATCTCATGAACTGAAAATACCAAATTTGGCTAAAACGGCCTGTCAAAACTTGGTTGCCATGGAAACATCAAGTCACGTGATCAAAAAATTGGCACACCAAAATGTTTCCCAGATAATTTTTAGGAAAAGTCATAAAGTTTAGCGATGATTGCTTGAATGCTCTTTAAGTACGATAAATTTGAAGTCAGCGCGGGCACTTTCTGCCCCCCCCCCCCCCCCCCCCCCCAGGCAGAATAGGGTTTAAAAGGCGTGCACTTTGCCCATACCAAGAGAGGATGATCTAAGAGAAGGATTCCTTGTGCCCCATGATAATTTTTTGAAATATATTAATAGTTTCGCGCCATGCTGTGAAAGTTACTTTTATATCTTTCTGATCGAGGCTCCGACATCACGTTACTCGAACTGACCAATGAGGTAGCGGTCTTTAAAATAGCTCAGCAATGGACTGAAGTTAGAAATAGATTTCAAAACATTTTCATTTCTTTTTTATTTATATTGCATATTTTTACGTGTGGCAAACAAACAAACAAACAAACAAACAAACAAACAAACAAACAAACAGACCCATGTATGGGGGAATGCTTCTCTTAGATCATCCTCTCTTGTCCAGTCGGGGGAACAAGTACCATTTGATGACGAAATCCCGCCTCCGAGTCGGGACTGAGCCAGCGGTGTTCGTCCCCGAAGTTGCTAAGCAACATGACGTATTTGCTAGCGCGATTCCTTCGGAGTACTCGTGAGTGTTCGCGCTAGTTTCTGTTGGATAAAATGATTCGGAAACTCGCCGAGTGCTTCCACGAAGATTTGCCAAAACCGACACTTGTTCCCCCGACTGTGCCCATGCTCATTCATGTGCGTTTTTGTTTGAAAACGTTTTTCCTCGAGAAGCATTACAAAAAGCCTCATCTGAAACCAAACATGAAAGGGCTGCGATAAACTGCCTTTGCGATTATTGACCATGCTGGATATAAAAGTCTTATTATATTTAGGCAGTTATATTTTTAGCTCCGCGATTTTTGATGCGATTTAGTGTAAAGTGTAAACTACTTGCGATTTCACGGAGATTTTTATGGCGATTTGTATGGCGAGTTGTAGGAGATGTATCGCTTTTAGTCACAAAATCGCCGATAAATCGCATCAAAATTCGAGCAAGTTCGAAACAGCGGCGACAAATCACATTCAAATCGCCATGTTTACACGGGCAATTTGGAATCGCGCGATAAATCGCCACTAAATCGCCGCGACAAATCGCATCAAAAATCGCATGTGTAAACGGGCCTTTATAAGTAGTCGTCCACAGAGACTGAATGAAATTATTAACAACTTGTCAAACAATACATGTCGTATTATTTTTGCCGCTCGAAAGTCTTGGATTGATGTTTGACATCTTGTTGTTGTTTGGCCAATTAAAATCACAGTAGTGTGTGAGGCGGACAAGTCAAAGTAAAGAAGCTCCAATTACTGTGGTTGTCGGCTCTTTGATTGGCTGAAAAGTTTGGAAAACTAACAGAAAGATGTTAAAAAGTTGTCAACAATTAATAAGGTGGAAAGAAATGATGGTATATTTTAAGCTTGGTAGAAAATATGAGAGAGATATTATTCTGTCAGTGACACAAGCTACTCGGAAAAAACAATTCCGAGTTCCCCCAACAGGAGTCGAACCTATGACCTTCCGCACACCGGTCGGACGCTCTACCACTGAGCTACAGGAGAATAAGGGGCAATATTACGGACATTTTGCTGCTTTTTGGGTCAACACGGTGCTGAAATTATTAGTTTTTAGCGATTTTTCCAAGACACAGGGGAGAACTTGAAAAGTCTGCCCGACCTTTTCAAGTTGAGATCAAAAGTTCCTGCATGAGGATTGTGTAACTCATGATAGCACTCCTTTTATAGTTTCACCTCAATAGTATAGTAATTTTTAACAAAACTGGACCATTATTTGGGCTATCGTTACTTTTAAGGGACTCGCGCTCTATAGAGAAAACAACTGTCTAAACTCACGCGCAAAATGACAAATTTATTCTCGAGCGAAAATGACGAATTTAGACTACGCAAATTGTGTAAAAGCCGAAGAAAACATGAATCTCTTCAAGTTCATGACCGTTCTGTTATGAGTTGAATCGACGATAAATTGATTGAAACAGCAAAATCTTTTGAGAACGGACTGTAGATGTCCTGACTGTAACTCTTTCTAAATTTGTTGTATTTATTGTTTAATTGTAAACGACGCGTATTTAATAAATTCGCCATTTTGCGCGTGCATTTAGACAGTTGTTTTCCCTATAGAGCGCGAGTCCCTTAAAAATTAGGTTTCCATTAATGTATTAAAATGTTTTGTTTGGCTTTTAACTGTTCGAAGTGATGCTCGTGATAGTGCCACTTTAATATGACGCTGATACGACTTTCAGGCCATTGCGAGTTCATGATCGCTTGCATCAACCAATTGCCACATCTCATATATCGGCACGAGTTATATCTGTAGTTGAAGTCAGCCAGCTGGCATGCATTATGTAAACGCGAAATAAAATTACTCAGTCATCATGAAACTCGTATTACTACGAGATTTCACAAGTAAACTCCACCCATTGATTCGTCAATAAAACAAGCATTACCTTCATGCTAAACCTTTATACGGTCGTAACAAGGATACCCCCCGGGTATCTCCCTTCTCCGTGAACTGTGAGCCCGTTGGCTTTGACGGTCAGACAAGTTGCTTAGCGTAATGAAGGGGTTATCCCGAAACGTCTGACTGTTTATATCAGATCAGTTATCAGCACTCCAAACATACAATGTTTTATATACCTATCTGATTGAGTGCTACGCAGCAACAAACAATTTTTTGTAAGTTGCTTAGCGTGACTATTATCGGAGCACTCGCAAAGCACGCGCAAGTGCTCGCGCTATTTTTTTGATTGAATAATAAGATTCAAGACATTTTTTCTACATGTACCCGATAATATCAAAAGTGCATTGTGTGAGCTCTTAACCGCTTACTGTCTTCAAGACCGTTGTTTTGCATGTTCTTTCAGGAGCCCATGGCTCCTGGTTCTTTATATTAGCA
Source organism: Desmophyllum pertusum (assembly GCA_029204205.1). Classification (NCBI taxonomy): domain Eukaryota; kingdom Metazoa; phylum Cnidaria; class Anthozoa; order Scleractinia; family Caryophylliidae; genus Desmophyllum; species Desmophyllum pertusum. The sequence continues at coordinate 1,533,815 of MU826833.1, read as the reverse complement.
ATTCCATGCAATCTTCGTTGAGATGTCTTTGCTTTGGAGATAAAGGCTCGGCTAAGCCTGCCCCTCAAATGACACGAAAACTAAAACGACACTTTCAATTCACCCTTTAGTTTTGGCAGCCAACAAAAACATTATCATAGAAAACGCTTTATTTTTACTGACGAGTTACTTTAACAGGGCGCCCCCAGTGGCCAGTCAAGATATGGGAAAAATGCACAGCAGGTAAATAATACACATATTCGCCATCTATAATCTCATTTTTGATTGGTCAGCTCAACTCGGACGTGGGCCAAATCATGATTGGTTTGGATTTCACATGATTGGTGGAAAGATGACATCTTTCTCTTATTGGTTTCAAGAACAAGTTAAACGTGTTTTATGATTGGTTAGAAGAGCAAGTTAAACAGGTTTTATGAACCAAATCATTGCCTTTGTAATTATTCCTTGCTTTACTGTTTAGGGATCCATATGAGCTTTGGAAGGCAGCCTTCTCTACGTTTTTCCCACCTGAGGTAACGCCCGCTTGTAGATCTTATTCATTTGAAATCGTACTGTTTTAGAAATAACAGTTCAGCCTTTATGTCCCAAGCTGTGCCTGTTTATTCTCGTTACAGAGTGTATTTGGTGGTTCATAAATAGAGCGGTTTTCAATTGAGTGACATAAAACCCAACAAAGCAATTTCAATGGCCAATCATAACAAACGTAAACAACGCAATTAACCAATGAGAACTCGAAGCAAATACATGTCAAGTAACTGTCGCAAAGCGCGGTAAAACGCGTGTGACCAAGTCGCGATTGGCTTTGGTTTTGCATCTGATTGGTTGAGCAGGTGGCGCGAGTTTTTTAAACCAATCACAGAGCGTAATAAAGCAAAACCAAAGCAAATTCCTGGATTAATTTCGACACTCAATTGGATACCGCTCTTACATCCTAGTTGATGATTTTCTAAATTCTTGTCATACTTGCTTACTGAATGAATTCATATTTATGTAAAAGAAGAAATTCAATATTGATAAGGCAAAGGCATATGTCATTATCATTTTTTATTTCATTTTAGAAATCCCAGGGGCGCAGTACAAGCGAAGATCCATCTAAAGATCCGCAGTATGCAGAACCAGCGGTCGACACCATGAGGAAACAGAAAGATGAGGTAACTACACTGCTTTGTCACGCATATAAACGCTGTCTTGTGACGCATCTACTACATAAATTCCTGTTTTTGTCACGCATCTACCAAGTCGGTAACGCTGTCTTGTGACACATCTAACTAGTCGATAACGTACTCTTGTCACGCAGTCGGTACATTGTCTTTGTCACGTACCTGGAGTCGTATTTGGCAAATCGCATTGATTCAATAGCCTCGTTCTTTGTCGGGTCATTGTTCCTCAACTGGCTTGTGAGCCCGCGTTTTCAGCTAAGATGTTGCTAAGTAACATAGTGACGTATAGTGATGGCGTAAAGTAACATAACATGACGTATGCTCGTGGCGACAAGCTTAAAAAACGTTCGGAGTTCTCATACTAATTGATTCTGATTGAACGATGAAAATTAGCAATGCTTAATTTTTTTTAAACGAGGATTTACAAAACAGTAGTCCGTGTTTCCTCTGTAGAGCGCGTTGTAAATCAATTGAAGATTTGTCTTTTTCTTTGCAGGAGCTAGAGAGATACCGGAAGCTAGCCATGCGAAAGGTCCGTGATGCATCTAGGGCCACAGGAGGAGAGAAGCATCCACGGTGAAAAACAACAACAAAAGCAACAATCACAGGCAAAACAACAACAACAATAACAAAAGCAACAATAATAGCAACAACAATCAAAGGCACAACAAACAATAACAACAGCAGCAACAGGCGCGTCAACAACAACAGGAATAACTATAACAACAGCAAAAACAACAATAAGAACGATAACAAAAGCAACGACAACAACAGCAACAACAACAATAATAGCAAAAACAACAACATCAAGGTTCGAGATGCATATAGGGCGACTGGAGGAGAGAAGCATTCACGATGATAAACAACAGTATCAACTTGATTTCAGACGACTGTGGGACAATTTAGAACAAATTAACCATGACAGGCTTTGACCTGACAACCTCTTTGTATTTATTGACTGTTTATGCTAAACAGGTCCAAGAGCAATGTAAATAAGAAAAAAGTAAAAATTGTTGTTATCCTCGAATCTGATTGGTTCATTTATGACATATTTATCACTTTGCATTATACACTGCTTATAATGACAGCTGTTATGTTCAGTTCACTTGAATGGGAATTTCCAGTGGAAAGAGTGAATCTAAATTACTTATTTACTTTTTGGCCCATTGTTCCTCCCGGAGCATAGGCTGGTTGAGATACAGTTCTGTAAACCTTTCGCGGTATAGTCTGTCAACAGCAGTTTTTTTTATAGTTAACGAGCGCGATCAGGAGAAAATCGCGTTCGTTAAATCCCCCGCGGCTCTTATTTTGCTCGTGCTCTGAACGATGTTATAAGAGAAAATTGAAGGTCTGTGAACAGACTATTCGCGGTGGTACCACCCTTGCAGCTATCAAATATGACATGAAAAACTGCTCGTCAGGTGTTGGCATTGAAGTGAGAACTAGTCTGACTTAATGATTGTATGAAAGACATATTTGAACTTAGGGTCTGGGGCAAAAAAGGGGCAAAAGAGCGTGCACCGCCAAGGGGGCCGAGGCGAGCGAAAAGCGGAGTTGCAACTCTTCCTTCTTTTTTCGTCTCTTCCCGTCCCCCACCCAACTCAGTCACCTTTTTGTCCTCCGTACCAGTCTCTCACTCGTGCCTTCATGTAAGAGTTGCCTGCGGAGGAGGATAATTTGAACTGTGGATTAAAACATGAATTAATCTCACAGTATGTATATTATAAACAGGAACTAGTCAAGAGTGACTGCCTAGGGGGTTAATTCTTTTCGCCTGTTATCGTAAACTTTCAATTGCGTCGATTTTCGCCCGTTTTAATTTTCTGAATTTTCTATCGGCCCGCAATTTACTGGACCGTCACCCTCGTTATTAACTGAGATAAAAAAAAATGTTTGGTCATTGTAACTGAGCCCCAAAGAAAGTAGGAAAGGGCATTTCTTGGATAAAAAAAACGGAGATTGTAAATTAAGTTTTTGGTTTATATTTTGGAAGATAGCTATCATTTGTGCTTCATTCTTCATTTCGCGAGGAAACTCAAATTTACACTTTGTTTTTGCAGAAAGCTTTGCGAAGTAATAGGAAAAAAATTGACCAATTTTTGGCAAAAGAAAATCCTAGCGTGTTTCAAAGTGTTGACGCTTTTCTGATTCGCACAGTTAAATGGAGGACTTTTAAAAAAATGTTTTACAAAAATCATGTAATGAATCGGAGAACAAATGTTGCATAGCCGTTGCCACGGCAACGAGCTTCGCTGGCGGTCGCGCTCTGCATGCTCTATTTGTTTTATAATTACGGATTATTTTGATCACGCACGCTGAATGTCAATTTCAGTTGTAATCTGCACGCAATATTCAATAAACATTCAAACGGAAGAAAAAGTTTGTTTCTTTATATAAATAATGACTGGATTTTTATCGGTACATTTAAACATTTTAATGTGTGGTCAGGCTAACCCAGGGTGTCAGAGGGATTTTTTTCCCTTTTTCCTTTGCGCGAACTGTAAGCGGCGAAGCCGCGACAACGAGCCGGCATCGCGCTTTCGCCCTTTCGTCGCTCCTCTTGCGAAGAAGAAAACCCTCTGGTACCCAGGGTACCGTCAGGCGAGAATCGTCAACAAACTGTCGATATAAATTTAACATTTTTTGTTTTCTTTCAAGCCAGCTTTAGCCGGATAATTTTAGTTTTTCTATTTTAGTGAGTTATTAGCACCTAAATAGTCAAATAAGGTGCTAATAACTCACTAAAATAGAAAAATTATCCGGCTAAAGCTGGCTTGAAAGAAAACAACTTGCAGGAAACAATTCATGTATCCATAAGCTGATGACATAATATAGGGAAGAGAACAGTGACAGGAAGTTTGTTTAGAAGATATCGGCTACCATAATCTGCATTTTTTTAAATAATTTTTTCCAAAAGCCGAATCGAGCCAAACGATTTATAGTATTTATGTTTAATCCACTTCAGCACTTCAGCACTGACGCACTTTTCGCTTATCTCGTACGGGAGCAAGATAAAAATATATATTTTCCCCAATGATGGTAAAAAACAGTGCGACACAATGGAATTAATCAATAAAAGGGATCAGTGGGTTTCTATAGCAACAGCCGGGATCTTCGTGGCCTTTGTTCACCGTCACAACAGAATATGCCGACCGCCCGCTCTTCACGATTTGTCACTCTCGCTATGGCGGTCGTCAACTTTCCTTCAGAAACATGACGGTATCTAACAATATGGCCGATTCTTCCTCGCGGGAGCGTGAAGGGGAAGGAGAGCGCAAACATATCGAACAACAACATCGCGAAAAGAGTTTAACGCCATTCGAACGATTGACGTACGATTTAGCTCACGACGAGCGCTACCTCAAGGAAATCACTCTTGGCAAACGAATCGGATTTTATCGTATTCGAGGAGAGTTAGGCAGTGGGAACTTCTGCCAGGTTAAAATGGGCATACATTCACTTACTAGAGGTAAGCTAGAATCTGTACAACGCGAGGCGATCGAGAAATTCATCTTATTCACGCGGTGCGCGTGCAATTACGGATACTCACATTGATATATTTTCCTTTCAGACAAAGTTGCTATCAAGATCTTAGACAAGACAAAGTTGGATCAGAAAACGCAACGATTGCTATCTAGAGAAATTTCCTCGATGGAGAAACTACACCATCCCAATATAATCAGACTGTATGAAGTGATCGAAACGCTTTCGAAGCTACACATCGTAATGGAATACGCCGCTGGTGGTGAATTGTTCGCTCGAATTTCGAACGAGGGAAAACTACACGAACGTACAGCTCGCCGTATATATGCGCAAGTGACATCCGCTGTTGAGCATATGGTAAATCCTTTTCTTTAATCATGTACAACATTCAACACTTGATGTAACAAGCTTTAGAGCGACAACCGACTGTGCTACTCGATTTGTTTTCCTGCCCAATTATAAGTATTTACCACTATAAGCTTTTAAAAATATTTCTATACCTGAACACATAGCTGAGGTTATCGTTCTTGTTCGAACAACTCGTATGCTACACTATAAATTTAACAATGTTAAATAATTAAAGTTGATTTCACTTGCAATGTTGCTAATGATGTTTCATTTGTCTTTTTCTCCATTTCAGCATGACAACAACATAATTCATCGGGATCTCAAAGCAGAGAATGTGTTCATTGCGGGCCCGAATTTAGTGAAAGTGGGAGATTTCGGGTTTAGTACTTTGTCAACCAAGGACAGTACACTCAACACGTTCTGTGGTTCGCCGCCTTATGCCGCTCCGGAATTGTTTAAAGATGAACATTACATCGGAGTGTATGTAGACATTTGGGCGTTGGGAATACTTCTTTATTTCATGGTTACAGGAGTTATGCCTTTTCGCGCGGAGACGGTCGGCAAGTTGAAGAAGTGTATTCTCGATGGGACATATTACTTGCCGGAGTTTTTGACAGATCGCTGTCGATTTCTGTTACGAAACATCCTGAGACCTGTTCCCACGGATAGATTTACAATGGAAGAGATCAAGCACTCGGCATGGCTGGAAGGGGAAGTATTTCCACGTCCTGACACAAAGTATAGTCTTCGTCCACCGGAAGTGGACACAGCTAGTACTGATTTGTCCGAAGATGAACGCGATGCGTTAAACACCATGAACGAACTTGGAATTTCGTCGGAGCTTTATGTGAACTGTCGAGATTCAAGAGACAGTATAACCGGAACATACAGGGTAGTCCTTCATCGTATTACGAGAAAGAAATTAGACCTTCTCCGGAAAACATCAACTCTGAGCAGCATTAGTAACAATAATCACCTCATGGTGGATTCACGACCACACAAGAGTGATAGCAACGACAGAAGTGCTAAAACTCAACCAAAGTCCAAGTTTTGCATCATTCTATAATCTCAGGTTGTTAAATTTTAGTTGTAAATTTCGTTTGAAGTAACATTATTGTCGGGAAAATGAACGCTCTGATTTTAAATTTTCAAGATGTCAATTAATTTCAATTCTTTATTTTTTGCGAGAAGTTGTAAATAATTTTTTTAAACAGATTTAAAAGGATTAGTGCGTCTATAGGTGTTCAAACGCAGGTCCGTAGACTAATTCTTTGGCATCTATTAACACTTGAGTAATATTTGCATACTGTTTTTACACATTTTGTCACAAACATTTGTACATAAACATATCATACGCAAGACCCTCGTTGAGGAAATTGAGATATGCAAACATTAACATACATAAATTATTTGTTTGGATCGTTCCTGGGTTGCAACCGATCATCACTGTAATATATTTTGTGTGGGAGTGAGTAATTATATACATTGCAAAATCCGTACACCGCAAATCAACCAATTATCGGAAATTTCGTCCGAAGCTTTAATCGAAATGGACAAGATTGATTTCGTCATTGCATTCGATTGAGCGAGGATATTGATGCTTAAGAATTTGATGACGTATTGAAATTGTCGAGGCACCGTTTTCAGAATATTTAATTGAAATGTTCTCAAGTATTGTTCATGTTTGGGTATTTTTGTCTGAATACTGTCATTGTCAAGTTGTTTAATTTTTGCAGAAATATTGGTTTAGTAACTGACCAATGAGATGTCAATATTCATTGAAGACTGACTAATTATTTATTAACACTATACGCCACTCCAATCATCCTTCTTAAATTATTAATGACTTTGTCATTTGATGAAAAATTTTCCTAATCACGTTTATTGAAAAATGTGTTTATGACATGACTTGAATGTGACGTCTTTAGCTGAGACATGTTCATAGTTCAATTTATGTCCCCCGAGGCAATATTTTATTGCCGTTATCAATAAGAAGTCCAACTTACATGCAATCGCAAGTTAACAATGGCAATTTTACTAGATTTTAAATTAATGGAGGCATTTAAAACATGTTTTGTGGATTAAAGAGTGATTTGAGACATAGAAAAATGCCATGAAAAGATTTGTAAATATGAAATTTTGGAACATTTTTTGCAAAGTAAGTTTGCATCAACTCTATTTAAGACCAACAAATTCTGACTGGTGTGAAATGGGTAATAAAAATATTTTTTCATGAAATGCGATTGATCACTGTTGCTTTACTTTGATTCCTAAGTTAATCACTGAGTCAGGTGTCAGGTCATGTTGTTTTATCAGTAACCGGCTGTGCTCAAAATCTAACTTCCTCTTGCTCATATCAATACATATCTTTCAATGCTGTACACTAAGACAGCTATTATTTTCTATATCAGTCGTGACGATTCTTCCAACATAATAATAATAATAATTATTATTATTGTGTCGTTCCAGAAAATATCCATACCCCCACCACGGAGGGTTATTTTGTTTGGACCCCCCCACCCCTTCGGAATTTCCATTCCAGGGGGTGTTTGATGAACCCTCCGGAATTTCCATGAGTTTTAATCTGAAAATCCCCTACCCCCTGGAAATTAAAACCCTTTTTATACTTGAAAAATAGCGACAAAAGCTTACCAGTTAGCGCAACATTCACTGCGTAAAATAACGCGTGTCGTGGTCCTGAAATTACACGATACGGACCCGTATTCTTCGAGAATACGGACAAATCCGGTGATATCGTGCTCCAGACACGCGACGTGTCCACCGCGTGTCAGGACCCGTATTTTCCCCGAATCGGACTTTTTCCGTGGCATGGAAAATCCGATGTCCGGGTACGTCATTGAAACTCGGCGTGTCAAGGCCCGGAAATTTTCTTATTCTTCCGGATTTGCCGAGAATGAGGGCGTACCGTAGAACGAGCACAGTCGATCAAGTTGCGCATTTCGCATCTCATCCTTACAAAATTATTATTTGCTTTTCTTTAAATGATCGTCATCGACGGAATTCCACGGTACGAGACGTGTCACTCAGGATTCCTGTCCCAGATATTCCACGGTACGTGACGTACCAAAGAATTTCAGTGGACTGAAATTCCACGGTACGTCATGTGCCAAGCAATTTCTTTACCCGAATTTTCATAGAACGCTAAAAGGCACCAGCGTCTCCTGTTTCTACAGCAATTCCTTGTATCCTGATCCCTTTCCCGACCACCGATTTATAAACGCGTCTTTGCATAATGAAGAACAACATTTGCTTTTGAATATAACACCTTTTATTGAACAGTCATGATTGTAAAACTACAGTTGTGTATGGCAAAATGCCTTATCCTTATGATAATATCATTTTCAAAAACTTTGCCTCAAGTTCAATAAGTAATGTCAAGCTGTTCACATCATTTACTGAATGCTAGCAAGAAAGTATATTGATCACATCACATGTCTCCAGTGCATTTCAAATTCTTGCTGTCACTGCAGTTCCTCAATAACAATACATTTAATAATATTGTGGTCTTTTCTTGGACAATTTTCACATCAGCCATCAGCATGCCTATCAAAGAAAAAGAATAAAACACAATTTCAGCGAAAAATAAAGTAAAAAGCACTGAATTAGTGCAACTGGGGCAATATGCCTTGAAGGGCGTGGCAAAAAAAATGTTTCCAGGAATAGTCAGTGGTCAATAGAAATACTCAACAGTACAGAAATGTAATGTAAATGGTCTGAACCCTGGGGTCTCAGTACATTGTACTTTCTTGTTTAATGCTATCACCCAGGGTGCGAGGGTGGTTTGGTGAGAGTAGTCGTAAGTACTGAAAAGGATTGTTGTTGATGATGATATTTCACCAGGTGAGGACATGGACCCCCCTTTTGGACCGGGTCCATGGATCATTTCAGTACACTGTATGGACCTTGTCCATGGAACCCCTATTATTGAAATTGAAATCAATAATAATCAATAAAAAGTAACTACTGTTGAAGCTCTTGTTGCGACCACTCTTGTAAGCGACCAAGCCCTAGCTACGACCACCATTGTGAAACCCTATTTGAATTGTCATTCAAACTCTGTAATTAAAAGCTCTCATAAGCGACCGCTCCTGGCATCTGTAAGCGACTGCGACCACTTTTGGGAATTACCAACTGGTCGTTTCTTTTGTTTTTAAGCTCTCGTAAACGACCACTTGTTTATGAGACATTGTATTATTTGTAATCATCTGAATAAGAGACGTTTTCAATCTCTGTGAGTGTCCAGCCTCTATTGTTTCAGCGCATGGTCACTTACAACGGCCCATTCTTGTAAGTGACCAGCACTAGTTATGACCACTTTTTTGAATTCCCAAGGTGGTCGCTTACAAGAGCTTCGACTGTAATAAGCCCATTTATTATATGGTAAACTGTCCACGACGAAAAGGAAGCTTCTGATTGGTCCCTGAGCGAATGCATAAATAGGTTTGCAATACGGACCGATAAACGGTACCGGACAAGAAGAGACGTTTTTGCCGCATAATGGCATTGAAATAAGCTTTCAAGTTAATGGTTAATTGTTTTCTAAACTATAGTACTGTAATTCATTCAAAAAGTTCACGCTTGGTTTGCCTGCGCGTTCAAATAAAACATGTGAACACTCTGGAAACTAGTGAAGCTTTCGCGCGCAGAGTAGCCGAGAATGGTTGCAGCAAAATTTTGTTAAAAAGCCATTATAATAAAAAATCTATTGAACTAGCTTGTGCAATTAGTGTTTTATTGGTCTCGTTCTTTTTTTGCAAGTTTATGGACCGCCTAAAGGCTCGTGCAATTTTGAGAACTTTCAAAACATCACTCGTGCCCATAAATCACGAATTGCACTCGCGTTCAATACGATCTATGTATTACATGTACATGTATTTAATTTGATTAAGTTTGACTGACTTTAATTACATTACGCTAACTCAAAGTAAATTTGTTTTCCCTTCAGGTCATTTTCTTACTAATTTTACCCTTGATAACTTGAACCTTATTTGATGAAGTGTACAGTGACTCAACATTTTGGATGGGATGCTAGTCCATCACTAGTAACCACCCATCAGTGCCATCTTTACTGTCAAGTTGCCCAGACCAGTTCATCAGTGCCCATTATTTTAAACTTCTGAGTGGAGAGAGGAAATGTGAGAGTACATGTGTGTAAAGTTTTGTGACCGACATTTCGACAACTTACAAGTTCCAGATGAAAAATAATCATTTTTGGTATTTATGTAATTTGAGCTCGAGAGCATTACATTGCATTACATTGCATGTTCATGCTGTATTTCAAAACGTCTCATGAAAAGAATTCAAGACTTTTTGTTTCATGAATGAGTTTGTACTTACAGTTTTTTGAGAGACGAGACTCGTCTCACAAGAAATGAGACGAGACAGTGGTAACTTACTTTTGAGCAGTACTGTAGGTTGTCGAAATGACAGTCATAAAACTTAACTCTCACATTTCCTCTCTCCATTCACAAGTTTAAAATAATGGGCACTGAAGAACTGGTCTGGGCAACCTGACAGTAATGATGGGTGGTTACCAGCGATGGAATAGCATCCCATCCAGAATGTTAAGTCACTGCACACTTCGTCAAATAAGGTTAGAGTTATCAAGGGTAAAATTAGTAAGAAAATGACCTGAAGGGGAAAAAATAGTAACTAAACTCAGTCAACCTTCATCAAACAATAAATTACTGTAGGTTTCATAGGGTTTGGTAATCAACTACACTGAACTGTACATGTATATAGTAGATCAATCCAATCTCATTCCCAGAGTCCTCATTACCCTTGTCCAGCGGTGGAGCGGCCAACAAGGACCTCTGGGATAAAGCGATCCGCCATGACCGGATTCTAGGATTTCCGGCTCTACTACGCATATGTTCGACCCCATGTTTCAACTAACGGACGCCAAGATTCTTGGACTTCCTGTATTACTGCGCAAGTTAAGCGCAAGTCAGGCGGATCGCTATATCCCACTGAGAGGTCCTTGTTGGCCGCTCCACCACTGGACAAGGGTAACGAGGACTCTGGGAGATTGAACTCAATCAAACACAATCAACAATCTTAAAAACATACATGTACAAAATCAAATATACCAGATACATTTTACAGTACTGTATATCCACAGTATTTTATAAGGGTTTGTATGGAATGTAACGGTTTTGTTTCAGACCATACATGTAAGATGGTATACAGGTAAATTTGAATGCATTGTTATGTTGTGTATTCTTTGTACGCAGGGGCTACATGATATGATTGTACTTTGTTGTTTGCCTGTTCATTGAAGTGATTTCAGCAAGCTACATGTACAATGTATTGTTGTTGAGGTTTCCACTACTAACAGAAGACAAGGCCAAACAGTGATTTCCAGAGTTCTTGACACTTGAAGCAAAAAAATTCACCTAATTCATTCAATACACCCTAAAATAATGTTCAAACTGCCATTGGACACATGAGCTTGGTAGGGAAATCCAGCAACCAGTTAAAAAAAAAAAATTAGCTTTGCCAAGTAGACAGGGTAACCACAACAGCTTGCGCCAATTACTGTGTACCCATAAACCGGTCCCCAGTCCATTTAATACATGTGAACAGGCCAGACCACAACACCAGGAACTATGCCCCCTACTCTTTTCGAATAGCGATGTGGGTACTTTGACGTCCCCTACTAATTTAGTATGAGAAGGTGTTTAAGGCCAATGGCTTGACGTCACTGCCCAATGACGCAATCATCTGGACTGAGACAAGGTATTAGCACAGCCAGCATGATCTTACTAGTAACTAGTTATTTTAAGACCCTGGTTTGTGGTCCGGTGCCCAAGCAAATGAGCTAACCAGGCGACAACAAGCAAGCCCATCTGCTCCCAGGGTCCCCTCAAATTCAAATTGAGGGGGCCCCGGGAACATACATGTAGGGGATTGCTTGTTGGCAACTGGTTGTTGGATATGGTTGCCGAAATGTAGCAAAATTCGATAAAAATATATTTCCATTCGATAAAATATATTTCCATTCGATAAAATATATTTCCATTCGATAAAATATATTTTCATTTCATAAAATATATTTTCATTCGATAAAATATATTTCCATTCGATAAAATATATTTTCATTCCATAAAATATATTTTCATTCGACAAAATATATTTTCATTCGATAAAATGTATTTCCATTCGATAAAAATATATTTTATCGAATGAAAATATATTTTATCGAATGAAAATATATTTTTATCGAATGGAAATATATTTTATCGAATGAAAATATATTTTTATCGAATGGAAATATATTTTATCGAATGAAAATATATTTTATCGAATGAAAATATATTTTATCGAATGAAAATATATTTTATCGAATGGAAATATATTTTATCGAATGGAAATATATTTTTATCGAATTTTGCTACATTTCGGCAACCATAGTTGGATACCCCAGCGAGGCACAGTTGTCCATCGCAGTTTGAACAAGGGCATTTTGAATTTCTGAGCGCTTGGGTTACCTGTACTGTGACCACACAAACAGAAGATGGTAAGCCTGCATTCTTAGTTGGGGAAATCTCAAACAACGTACAAATATCTCACCAAAATCACCTCAAACTGGCCAGAGCAGCGGACAAACAACAAAAATACAACATAGCAACAGGATGAGTCAATTTCAGTCACAAACTTTTGGATTTATACCGCCTAAAATTAAACCGTTATATTCCCATACAAACCCTTATAAATCGAGTAAGCTTAATAACTTTAATACTTAAGTTATATTTTGTATATAAGACACCGCGCATAAAAGCAAGAATCACGTTCGTGTTCTCTTAGAAAAACGCAAAGAAGTCAAAGAAGTATCCTACGATTGATCTACAGAGGTCAGGTCAACATATTAGATAACAACTAAGAAGACTCACTCACCGGTTTTATAGCGACGGGGACTGAATCGAAGTCATGGATTTAGACACAGGAATGTTGATCGCACATCAGAGTGATCTCGCTCTCCTTCTTGTTCTCCAGCTCAGGACGAGTTTTCAATTAACTAACTCATCAATAACAGAAAGAAAAGACTCCAAGTCGACCAAAGTTGGTCGTTGAAATAGAAAACTTCGTCACCTTTCAAAATGGACGCGGGGAAAGCGTCTTCTCATGCGTTTAACCGCTGACCGTCAACAGCGGCGACTAATAGGGCCCAGTCTCTGAGAGGCGCGCGATAATAGGCGGTGTAACCTGTAGCATTGAATTGTGCTGTAAATTATACATATAATTTATGAAGCTGCTTTCTCAGGAACAGATTACAGTGTCTCCTTTTCACTCTAGTGTAGGCCGCGAGAGCAAACGTCGAATATTTTCCTTATAGACCTCATACAGCCCTTATACATAATTTCTTTATACGTCAATCCAATATAGCTCCCCGCCGGACATTACTTGTACGGATTCAATTTTTTTTTCTTTACGGACATACATTACGCGATAAGTAAACGAGCGTAAAGATACGTATAGACTACCTTTACGCGATACGTAAACGAGCGTAAAGATGCGTATAGACTACCTTTACGCGATACGTAAACGAGCGTAAAGATGCGTATAGAATACCTTTACGTGGTACGTAAATAGTGAACGTGAAAGAAATATTCGCTCATGCGCCATGTTCACCGTCTATGATTTCGCTCATTGACACTTTTAGTAGTTTGGCCGGATTCATATATAATTACTGGCCGTGCCGTTAAGTACCAGAGATCTGAAATCCCTTGACACGCCGCAATCCGCGTACCCGGGCCATGATTTGTCCTGACACGCCGCGACTGACGTGTCGTTAACATGACACTCTACGACACGCCGCGTATCCTGACACGTCGCGTTCGGATCTAGGATTCGTCGAGTGTCATGAAATATCAGGGCCCCGTAAATTCCACGAAATTACTCATTTCACGCAGTGATTTATTTCGATCACTTTCATCAACGCACACGGCTAACACAGCTTACAGAAAGAACAAACAATAACAATGAACGTGAATCGCAAATTTAATCCAAAAAAAGAAAGAATATCTTTCTTTCTTTCCAATCAAAAATTTAACTTACTTGTCTTGAAGTCTGATTATATTTTTGTTTTCAAGAGATTTTGCCATTGCTATCGCTTGCACGACGAAGGAATCGTTCGCGTTCGTAACAAAGCTGAGCAACCTGGCTTTTCCAAGAAACAACGGTCAGGGGACTGGGAAGGAGTTTTGGTCGGCCATTTTGATACGGTTCGGTTCAACCTCGTCCCCAGGGCCTTCTCTCCTTTTTTTTCAAGATGGCGTCTGATGGAGCGAAGACCCTGGCAAAGGCTGGGTCACGTGGTACAAATACTCCAAGATTCTTGGAGTATTTTATCACGTGACTTTGTTGTGGAGCTGAAACAAAATGGCGGCCAAAGCTGAGTGTCCCAGATTACGTGGACCGCGTTTTACGGCGTATCTTTGTAGACGAGGAAACAATACTTCATTTGGAAGACTAATTTATTGTTTGGAAGCTCTTCCGCCTCTTCGAAAGCATAACGCGTGGTCAAAGACTCTGGAAACACCGCACATCAGGCACATTTTAGCTTTTAATTTTTACGCTGTTACTGTTAGTGATTGATTTACACATAAACTATCCAGTAAAACACTAGCTTCGGAACGGGCTCGTTGATTGGCCCGCTTCAGATCAAGGGTAGCCAAGGTAGCTACCAATCAGGTTGCACTTGGTGCATCACGTGACATGGACGAGAAAATCTGGGTACAAGATTAGTCACTTTAAAACATGGCGGCGATTGTGGAAAGAGGCGAATTTTGAGGTAACTTCAACGTCACTAATTAGTTATTTTAATGTCAACGAGAACAGCAAATTTCCGTGAATATCTGCAAGTTTATAAAGCTCTTGATTCTGTATTTCGTGCTCAATATAAGCTTACAGGTACGGCCACCGTCGGTTTACTAGCAGCAGGAAAGCCTCCAAGCGAGATTAAGAAAACGGATAGGTTTAGGTTAGTTTAGGATAGGTTAGTTATTATTAAATCTTCCTTTCCTATCGAAAAATTACACAATTATAAAACGGGGATGGCCGTACCATGAAGGGCCATATACTGTATTTTGTTTTATTGTTTATGAGTCTTTTATTTAAGCTTAATTTGCTTTCGTTTTTAAAAGAGTGTATGTTTGGAAAGGTTCAAGCTAAATGATATGAATCGCATCTGTTTATTTTCTGTATTTTACAAATTGCTTTCGTTCAAGAGTCTGTATGCGAAAGGTAACTTATTAAATAATACTTTCTTACGATTGCCTCTGTTTATTTTCTGTATTTTACAAATTGCTTTCGCTCAAGAGTCTGTATGTGAAAGGTAACTTATTAAATAATACTTTCTTACGATTGCCTCTGTTTATTTTCTGTATTTTACAAATTGCTTTCGTTCAAGAGTCTATGTGAAAGGTAACTTATTAAATAATACTTTCTTACGATTGCCTCTGTTTATTTTCTGTATTTTACAAATTGCTTTCGTTCAAGAGTCTGTATGCGAAAGGTAACTTATTAAATAATACTTTCTTACGATTGCCTCTGTATATTTTCTGTATTTTACAAATTGCTTTCGTTCAAGAGTCTGTATGTGAAAGGTAACTTATTAAATAATACTTTCTTACGATTGCCTCTGTTTATTTTCTGTATTTTACAAAAGTTTTCTTTATATAAAGCTTACATGCAACTTCTGCATTCTGATTGGCTTTGAACATTAAAACGAGTGCGGAAACGTGAAATTGAGTGCAGAAAGTTGAAATAAATTAGTGCAAAAAGTTGAAATAATTAAAAATATTTGAAATTGTTGTATGTATATTTATATTAACAAGTACCGTATTTACTTGAATAAAAGACGGGGGCGATTATTATTTTTGTCGTTCCAGAAGGGGGAGTATTTGAGGGAGGGCGATTAATTGAGGGGGGCAATTATTTCAAATACAATGCTTGCTGGAACACTTGAAGTGCTAATGTGCTCCAATAAGTGGAAAGAAAGAGTCAAATAAATGAGCATCACTATAGAAAGACTGTTATAAAACCTGTTCTTTTATAACGATTATTTCAAAGCTTGTTTTCTATCCAAGGTGTAAATTTTTAACTTGACTGGTAAGGATGAAGTAAAGGGGAATGGGAGGGGGGGGGGGAGGCGATTATTTGAGAGGGGTGATTAATCGATCAAGGAAATACGTTTATCACATTATTTTTCTAATGCAGTTACACATGAGTTACATTCAAAACCTACAGGTTTGACTGTATATAAATAAGGATGAGTAAATTTTTTCTAAGACTACAAATTCCACTCACCCTACAGGCTTGTGCAATTTTGTTAGCCTTTGAAAAATTAACTCGTGCTTATTTATTCAAAATTGCTTTCAAAATCATGTGATTACCATACTGTACACAGGGTTCTCCTTTTCAAATAGAGTTGGTGTAGAAAAAGTGAAAACAAGCGGAGAAATCAACAAAAAATTATTGAGAAAACCAAGGATTGTTTTCAGTGGAAATTAAAGTTGCAGGCGAAGGACATGTGCAAATTTGTTCAGTTATTTTATTGTCATAATTTTGGTTGTTATTGTCAAATGATATATTTAAATCTTATTCAGATTTTTTTACAGCAATTTTAGTCTGCTGTATATTTTTCATAGGTTTTCTTTATTAATACTGTGATTCATAAAATGTAGTCAGTATTCAGTCATTTTGAGAGTGGCAATAACATTGCATTGTTAACCAAATAATTGTTAACTTATAATAAATTATTAATAGACTGCTAAATTTCAAACAAGCAGCTAAATCTTATTTTCTGAACGGTGTGTAGAAATATAGAATCGTCTGTAGATATATAGATATAGATTTTTTCTCTTATTTTATAATCTGTTTTGTATCTGTTTATTTAAGTAATTCAGAGCCCCATTTAAACCAGCTTTTGCTGAACTGGGCATCCCTGAAAAAATATTGTGAATAAATAAATAAACGAAATATTGGTTTTCCATGTTTTATAAGAAACTGATGCACACTTGAGGTTTAGAAAAGTCCAGTCAAGTGGTACCCTGGGGGCCAGAGGTTTTTCTTCTTCGCAAGAGGAACGACGAAAGGGTAGTCAAGTGGTGAATTAGAACACAAACTTTAGAAATTTTGTCGACTTTCTCCAATATTTCTGTATACTATTCAGTGTCATTTTCCAGTTTAAAAAAAATTGCTGCTATTTTGCTTTTATGTATAAAAACAAGAGTGTTTTTGCTTCTTTATGACTCAACAAAGAATTATTTTTTTCTTACCTCTGAATGTTTTGTAGGTTTAACATCTTGAATGAAAAAATTATACTGTTGATCACTATTAATATTTAAAATATAGACTGAAAGCTGTGCGTGGTCTGATTGGTTAAAAAAACCATGTTTTATCAGAGTATATATTGTTTCGCGCGCATATATTTTAAAGCACATAAGAAGCCAAAACTATGTATTGTACTGTCATAAAAGACTCCGGTTATTTGAGAACACTTGAGAAATATAGAAAACACTCGCCTGTGGCTCGTGTTTTCTAAATGTCTCTTGTGTTCTCAAATTCCCGTTGTGTTTTATGACAGTATAATAATGTACATGGCTTTGGTTTCTTTATTTGTTAAATATTGTTGACAATAATTATTAATGCTGGTTAGGCTGTTCCACTCTCTGCGAGCAAAGTTATCCATTGCCGTTGATAGTACTGTTTCACTTCGTTTTCAGTGGATAAAGCATCACTGGTCAAACAAATTAGTTGGATAAAAAAGTCAAGTTGAGCTTTGAAAATCAAGTTTAAACTTGATGTGGTGAACATCTGGTACATGAGTGCTCTATAACTTTAGTAGTGTATCTACAAGAAAAATAATTATAAAGCATGGAAGATATGACAGCAATATTTTAAATTATGATTTACATTTATAATAGTAATCATTATGAGAATAGAGTGTATATTAACAAAAAATGTCTCCTTTTTTCGTATTTCAAAGAACTGCAAAAGATACAATAGTACCGGTACTAAAGTTTGCTCTATAAGACAGGACTTTCATTGCTTGTCTGCTGTTAAGAAGTAGCTAAAAAATAGTAACCTTATTGAGTTAACCATAGCTGGTCAAAATAAGCAGGAAAGTACCAAATTTACTTGAATAAAATAATTTCAACCCTCTCAATTAAATGCCCTGCCAATTTTAACAACCGATATCAAAGAGTCAAAAGACGAATAGGGAGGTTTTTTTTTAATAATATTGAGGTGTATAAAGGATCAGTACATATATTTCTGCATGCCTTAGTCAGCATTTTAATACACCCTAAAAGGTACTGAGTTTGTGATAAACATTGTTCAGGGCATTTATCATCCTCGGAGACCCAGGGGTAGTTAGTCGGGCGCGAAGAAAGTTATAATCGGCAAAAGTCGGAGCGGGCGAAAGTTCGAAGTAGCTGTGAAATAGCCCCTGGGTATCGACTCTTATCGGACCACTTCCAGAAACATTTGCATTCACGGTCTCTGATTGGGCAGAAAATTTATGGCATTGTATTTTTCTGCCCAATCGACGAGCTCCATCTATTGCGCCACTTTCGTGCCTTCTTACACAACGTTGTTTACGTTGCCATTGATTTCATTTCCAGGCGTTAAAGAGCTGAAGCCCGAGCAGAAACTGTAGAAAATGTAGTTCGTGGAAGAGATGTATTTGCTGCGTTACCCACTTTAAAGCCACGGTCGCACTTGCGGACAAATTTTGAAAAGTCCCTACATTTTCCAAAAACAATGTCCGGACATCTTGTTGAATAACAAAAGGTTTAGTTACTAGCTCAATAGCTTTGCACGTGCTATAAACCTCTTGGAAATTTCTCAGCTGCCCTCTGCAAAGCAACGACGTGAAATGACCAAATTCTGGGCTTTGGGGAGAACAGCTTTGTCCTTCACAACCTTAAAAACATGAAGTTGGTTCGACCTGTGATGTTTACCACAGAAAATTCATAGAAACAATCGAATATATAACAAAATGCATTGTTATTCGCATATTGTAAATCCAGTTTTGGTGGCGTAAACCATATTATACTTGCACACAGTGCTGGAGGCCGCGGTAAATTTGAATCAAATATATGGCAACACGTGCTGCAAAATGCAAGTTTGTTATTCTCAGAGAAAAGCACAATGGTTAATCAAGAAAGCATTGTTATCTGGAGGCACCCGGTGCGTGGGGATGTGGCTTGTCCAGCTCCAGGGCAGGACTACGGCGTCTTTGAAGTTTTGTCCGTTTTGACAAAATTTGTCCGACTCGTAGGTCGCACTTGTTTTGTGATTATTGCATCAAACAAACTTCAAAACGTGTCACACGTGCGACGCGGGCCAATCATAGGACTACGGCTTCTTTGTTATTTTATCTTTTTGGACAAGTTGTCCGTCCTGAAAACGTAGGTCGCACTCGTCTTGCGCTATATTAAATTGACGCTTAAATTGAAGAAATCCACCAAAGTTACCAAGTGTCCGCTAGTGCGAGGGCCTAAGATTGCTCATCTTTCGCAATTAAAAACAACACAACATCATACACGAGTGAGTACAATGTTGAGCGAGTGTGAATTTCTCAGTGAAACTTCCCTCGGAGAAACCTCCGTTGAAAGAGCAACACAGGTATGGCGATCAATGGCAACGTAAACAACATCGTGTAAGAAGGCACGAAAGTGGCGCAATAGATGGAGCTCGTTGATTGGGCAGAAAAATACAATGCCAGAAATTTTCTGCCCAATCAGAGACCGTGAATGCAAATGTTTCTTGAAGTGGTCCGATAAGAGTCGATACCCAGAGGTTATTTTACAGCTTCTTCGAACTTTCGCCCGCTCCGACTTTTGCCATTATAAACTTTCTTCGCGCCCGACTAACTACCCCTGGGTCTCCGAGGATGGGCATTTATTTGAGTAAATATGGTACATAATTTAAGCCGGCATTATCATTCATGTCCAGCCAGTAGATTTGACAATCTTCCAAGGAGATCAGATCTGTTTCCAGGAGACTCCTGGAGTATTCGGCAGCTGAATTGGCAGGTCTCCTTAAGCCCGGATGAAACGGTCTCAACATTTGTTGAGAGTCGATATTGACGCCGTTTGACACCCCCTTTGTCTACATCTTCTCAACATTTCTTTTGTTTTCGAAACGTCGCAGCCGTTTGACTCAGCATGGTCTCAATATGACTCAACAAATGTTGTTGAGACCGTTTGATCGGGGCTCTTGGTATATTTCTTCCATATATTTTATCTTGGGGTTGTTCATGTTATAACATATAAGAGAATCTGAAGTTTTTATACATTTTGGAATAAATATTAGGGGATAATAATGGGAGCCTTTAGGTGAGTGCAATTTGACATAATTAATATCACTTGTAGCGGAACTCATTAATAATTGCACTCACATATAGATGCCATCCACGATTTCACAAATAAATAAATAAATAAATAAATAAATAAATAAATATGACTGTAAATTCCAAATGAGATTTGATCCCGCCTGACTCATGGAGGACAAATTTATAAACCTCGCTACGCTCGCGAGGAATTATGTGAACAATGCGGCCGAGATGTCGGATATTTACTCCTTCGTTTCAATCTCAAACCTTCTCCTCTCAAGTTGCAGCCTCATGATCAGTCTGTATCAGTAGCGATGGTAAAAGTTTGATTGCGCTTTAATATTTAATTTATGTTTTACAATTTGCGAAAGTAGAGCAGCGCAGTTCCTCACCTTCATGCCACACGGCGAGCGAACTCTCAACGAAAGATAGTTCCTTCTTCAGGTTTAAGCAACAGATCGACTTTGATAACCTCGGTCAAAATCTGCAACGTTTTTCCATCTCTTTTGGGCTCGGCAAATATGTTTTCTGTGGATATCCATTTAGTTTT
The DNA here is from genome assembly GCA_029204205.1 of Desmophyllum pertusum. Classification (NCBI taxonomy): domain Eukaryota; kingdom Metazoa; phylum Cnidaria; class Anthozoa; order Scleractinia; family Caryophylliidae; genus Desmophyllum; species Desmophyllum pertusum. Next base: position 1,512,910 of record MU826833.1, on the reverse strand, counting down.
AAAAGTCTTAAAATGTCCAAATAATTGTGATAAAAAATTTGCGCCATTGTCCGGCGCGCTCGCCACTCTTGAACATTATTTTTCCCTCTTCGCGAGGCGGGTTTCTTTGGTGTTGTTTGATTCATCCGACCGATTTCTCTTCAAACAGAACACTTACTACATTTTTCAGGCAATATAGAACCAAAATTAGAAAATAGAAAATAAATGAAAATTGAAATAATAAAGTGATGCAAGGGTAAAGAAAAGTGAAATTCGCAAATGTGTTAGTTTTTCCGATTTCTTTAAGACATTTCTCATGAGCTATTTAGCCTGTCCTGAAGGGATCATCACCTTATCGTGGTGGGACGGTTTGTGTGTCTCCATGATCCCTAGAGCTATGTTGGCCGGTGTCTAGTACTCCTAGTAGGGTCACCCATGCCGAACAGGTCGAATGATAGAGACCAGACAAAGAGTGGTCCTCCAGGTTGGGGGTTGAGCGATATGCCAACTACCTACCCTCGTAAAACCATTCTAGTTACAGAAAAATCCACAGAACACGCAACTCAACTACTCCTGGGCCAAGCACGAGAAGTCCAAACCAGGACTGTCATGACACGGAGCAGCCAAACCCGCACTCTGGGAGCTGCTACGCCGATCCCTCTGCTCACGCCTAGGAACATCAGCAAGTACATGGAACGTAAGAACCATGTACGAGCCTGGAAAGACCCATCAAATCGTAACGGAAAAGGCCAGGTACAACATATCACTGTTGGGAATCAGTGAAACGAGATGGAAAAAATCTGGATCACTGAAACTAGCATCGGGCCAGACCTGCTTATATTCAGGTCATGAGGAGGACAGTGCCCCCACACACAAGGAGTAGGGCTTATGCAGCACGCAGCACCTTTCAGATTAAGCTCACCAACAGGTTTAAAGCCCTAGCACAACTCCATGAAGAAGACCATCATCACAGTGTAGAAGACACATGGCTTGGACAGAAGCAGATATGGATCGAGACAGCAAAGGAATTACTTGGTCCCAATTGCAAGAAACACCAGTACAAAGAATGGATTTCAGTGGAAACTCAAAAGAAGATCGAATTGAGAAGGAGATGTAAGGCGCTTGTCAACAACAGCAGAACTAGGGCTGCTAAAGAAAGAGAGCAGGATCAGTACAACGCAATGCACCGTGAGGTGCGCAGAGATACCAGGTGTGACAAACGAAGATTTGTCGACAACCTTGCACAGGAAGCAGAGACTGCCGCGGAACAGCATAGGATGAAGGACCTCTACGACATAACAAGGAAGCTGTCAGGGAAGCAGCATGCATCATCCAAACCCATCAAGGATGCTGCAGGTAACAAGCTGACAAGGCAACAAGACCAGATGGACAGAGTATTTCTATAACCCCCTAAACCGACCTTCACCATCAGAGGTTGCTGACATCCCTGACGCCCGTGCTTTCAGTTTAAAGACCTTTAAATGTCAACACTGCCAAACCTACCATTGGAGAAATCAAAAGCGCAATTGGAAAGCAAAAGAATGGTAGAGCTCCGGGTCCTAATGAGATAACAGCAGAGGTTTTAAAGGCTGATTTAGACACCTCAGCACGGATGCTGTATGAAATCTACGAAACATCTTGGAGCAAGAAACTATTCCGGGAGACTGGATTGAGGGCCTAGCGGACTGCTCTAGAGGCATTACTATGCTGTCTGTTCCAGGCAAAATACTTAACAGGATTATCCTCCAACGGTTTGGTGTTGCTCTTGAAGCAGTTATGATCGGCGAGGGACCGACAAATGGGCTTCAGGAGAAATACAAATCATCGTGGAACAGTCCTTAGAGTGGAACTCGCCTCACTATGCTACCTTTGTAGACTTAATTTGAGAAGGCTTTTGACAGTGTCGACCATACTACACTTTGGAAGATCTTACACTATTATGGTATACCTGATAAATTTATTACCCTCATCAAGGCATCGTACAACGATTCCAAGATCAGAGTGATCCATGATGGAGAGCTCTCAGACCCATTTCCAGTGAAAACCGGTGTTCGACAAGGTTGTCTCTTGTCTCCCTTGCTCTTCCTGTTTGTTGTAGACTGGATTATGAGGACCACAACAGAGAGCGCAAGAACTGGTATCCAGTGGACTCTCATATCCCAACTACACGATCTTGACTTCGCTGACGACATAAATTATATTGCTCTCCTTTCTCATTCTCGCCAACATGCACAAGCCGCGGCAAAGGTCCAGTCATTAGCTTCAGCGGCAAAACTAACAGGTTTGAACATCAAAAGGAGTAAGACCAAGGTTATGAGAGTGACAACGCCAGCAATGATCCCATCACCTTGGATAATGAAGCCCTTGAAGAGGTATCTTCTTTCACCTATCTAGACAGTGTGATTTCTACTGATGGTGGCTCTGAAAAAGATGTGCAAGCAAGAATTGGTAAAGCTAGATCTGCTTTTCTCTTGCTAGGACCAATAACACCAAGCCTTAAGACCAAGCTGAGGATCTTCAATAGCAACATTAAAGCAGTTTTACTCTACGGCGCCTAGACCTGGAGGGTGACCAAGTACCAACCTCGTTCCCAGGGTCTCTCTTCCTCCCGCCAAAAGCATCAGAAAAGAGCAGGATACATCGCCAACCGATTTGCACAGCCTGCAACAACTCGAATTTTAACATAATAGAGCAGACGATGTATTTGGCATCTTGGAACCGCCAAAGTGTTTACCACGAAAACACGTCCTGATTAACAACACTCAGTAGAGACAAATTTCACCCTTAGCTGCCCCTCCCTCGAATCGTTTATTTGTAATCTCCCAGATTCTGGGAGACACGTGACCAGCCTCAACCAGGGTCTCTTTTCTGATGCTTTTGGCGGGAAGAAGAGAGACCCTGGGAACGAGGTTGACCAAGTACATCACGGACAGGGTCCAGATATTTGACAATAGATACCTGCGTTCCATACTAGGGATCCGATGGCCTTTGGTAATCCGCAATGAAGACCTGTGGGAGATTACCAATCAGGAAAGAATGGTTTACCAAATACGCAGAAGAAAGTGGAGGTGGATTGGGCACACGCTCAGGAAACCCCAGGACTGTGTGACAAGACAAGCGCTATCTTTGAATCCGCAGGGCAGAAGGAAACGGGTCCCCCAAATTGAACTGGAAAAGATCAGTTGAGCAAATTAAAGCCCAAGGTTGTACTGAATGGCGGGACTTTGTGGATGCACTATGCTCCTCCTAGGGGCTACGGGCTAAGTAATGCTGTTAATATTAGAGACTTACTAGAAAAACAGGAAAGAAACATTTTAAAGCTACATCACTGACGAATTCGCCCTTAAATAATCGTATACCTCAACATACTCCTTCAGACGAATAGCCGCTAGCCATCGCCCAGTAGTAGATACGGAACGTTTTAAAAACTATTTTGTATATAGGCTTATTTTTAACTATAACTTAGCTATTTAGAATTTAACTTAATTGAATTTTTACCTTTTATGTGTTTTTAATTAATTGATGTAATTTAAGATATGTATTTTTATCTTTTAATCCAATAAAGACATATATAGCCTGTGTACATTCGGGTATTTTTAGTAAGTCACTGTCAACATCGCTTCGCTGAGAGAAGCAACGATGCCGTGGATACTTTTGTATATAAAAATACCGATAGCCAAATGTTTATTATCGAGGAATGCTTAGCTTCCTCGATATGAGAATAAACTCGCCAAATCATTAACATTAAAAGGTTGACGACTGATAAAAAAAATTAAAACACACGCTTGTTACGTTTTGATTGGATTCCGGTATCGCTAATCTTCTTATTTTATACCACGCCTTATCGGCTAATTAATGACGAACCCCTAGTAAGCAACCAGCCCTATTAAGCGGCGACTTACCATTTCGATGGTGGCCGCTTAATAAGGGTATTCGACTGTACTTCTCAAGCTGTCAAACGACGCTACAGCTCAGAAATTATTTCACACCACGACTTACGCGCATACACGGCCTTCTGCTTGACCACGAGAGCCTGTTGTTTGGGTATCCATTGGATCGATATCTGGCCAAGGGTTAGCTTGCGAGAGCAGACGTAATTTCCGGCTCGAGTTTCCCGCAGCGGGGAAACTCGCAGGCTAGCCGAGAGTTAACATTTTTCGAATTTTTCAGGTTAGTAGATAGTTGTCTACTGGACCTGCGCAGCAGTAAACACAAAAAATGACGCATTGTAATAGTCATAAATGGTGACGTGAACACTTTTGTTTAATAAAGACGAATACTAAGTATAGGCAAGTATTGGCTGCCTTGGCTACCCTGACTACCTTGGCTACCTTGACTACTATTACTCAGTGTATTGGGGCAAAACTGTTACATAACCATTGGCTACCTTGGCTACCTTGGCTACCTTGGCTACCTTGGCTACCTTGGCTACCCTGACTACCTTGGCTACCTTGGCTACCCTGACTACCTTGGCTACCTTGACTACTATTACTCAGTGTATTGGGGCAAAACTGTTACATAACCATTGGCTACCTTGGCTACCTTGGCTACCTTGGCTACCTTGACTACCTTGGCTACCTTGGCTACCTTGGCTACCTTGACTACCTTGGCTACCTTGGCTACCTTGGCTACCTTGGCTACCTTGGCTACCTTGGCTACTATCACTCAGTGTATTGGGGCAAAACTATTACATAACCATTGGCTACCTTGGCTACCTTGACTACCTTGGCTACCTCGGCTACCCTGACTACCTTGGCTACCTTGACTACCTTGCTACTATCACTCAGTGTATTGGGGCAAAACTATTACATAACCATTGGCTACCTTGGCTACCTTGGCTACCTTGGCTACCTTGGCTACCCTGGCTACCCTGACTACCTTGGCTACCTTGACTACCTTGGCTACCTTGACTACTATTACTCGGTGTATTGGGGCAAAACTATTACATAACCATTGGCTACCTTGGCTACCTTGGCTACCTTGGCTACCTTGGCTACCTTGACTACCTTGACTACCTTGGCTACCTTGACTACTATTACTCAGTGTATTGGGGCAAAACTATTACATAACCATTGGCTACCTTGGCTACCTTGGCTACCTTGACTACCTTGGCTACCTTGACTACTATTACTCAGTGTATTGGGGCAAAACTATTACATAACCATTGGCTACCTTGGCTACCTCGGCTACCTTGGCTACCTCGGCTACCCTGACTACCTTGGCTACCTTGACTACCTTGCTACTATCACTCAGTGTATTGGGGCAAAACTATTACATAACCATTGGCTACCCTGGCTACCCTGGCTACCCTGGCTACCCTGGCTACCTTGGCTACCTTGACTACCTTGGCTACCTTGACTACTATTACTCAGTGTATTGGGGCAAAACTATTACATAACCATTGGCTACCTTGGCTACCTTGACTACCTTGACTACCTTGGCTACCTTGGCTACCTTGACTACTATTACTCAGTGTATTGGGGCAAAACTATTACATAACCATTGGCTACCTTGGCTACCTTGGCTACCTTGACTACCTTGGCTACCTTGACTACTATTACTCAGTGTATTGGGGCAAAACTATTACATAACCATTGGCTACCTTGGCTACCCTGACTACCTTGGCTACCTTGACTACTATTACTCAGTGTATTGGGGCAAAACAGTTACATAACCATTGGCTACCTTGGCTACCTTGACTACCTTGGCTACCTTGGCTACTATTACTCAGTGCATTGGGGCAAAACTATTACATAACCATCGACTACCTTGGCTATCCTGGCTACCTTGGCTACTACGGCTATATACGGCTACTATTTACTCAATGTATTGGGGCAACATTGACTACCTTGACTATCTCGACTACCTCTGTACTTCCCCATAAACTGTATATGTGTTTAGTAAAGACCGTTTACTCAATGGTGAATGTATTATTAAGTTTTGGAAATATATATACCTGAACAATATATTCCTAAGGGTCTTATTAAAATTATATTTTGGTAGTGAGTTTAATTCGTGTTCAGTTAACTGCAAAATTAATCAAATTCCATGACGTCAGTTTCGAATAATTTTTCTCTTAAAATCGCATCAGCCAATCACAGGCCTTGTTCCGAGAGGTAGTGTATGACTCAAACTATCAGCTGTATAAACTGTACACTGCGACTTGTTTTCGTTCTACAACTCACCCTTTCATTTCAGCTTGAGTTTAAAGTTCTGATTTGAACAGTTTGTCGTTGGAGGACTTGGAGAGATAAAAATCTCCTGTTTAGACCTTTATACATTTACACCCGTATATTTAAGTTAATGAGCTTATCTAAACAATTTCCCGTAATAATAATTTATCTTATGTAATACAAAATTGGTAATTTGTGACTGCATCCACATCTACATCTGGTTCCACATCTACATCTGGTTTGTCACTATTTATTTCAAATTAAAAGTTCAACCTTAAATTGAAGTATAATATTTGCTACAATACATTGTATATGACAGAGTATTTTCTTTCAAAACAGGTCATTACTTAGTTATTCTGTTAGTGACACAAGCTACTCTGTAAACAAATTCTCAGTTCCCCCAACAGGAGTTGAAGCTATGACCTTCCGCTCACCGGTCGGATGCCTAACTCCACGAGCCTCCCATAGTTCAGTGGTGGAGTGTCCGACCGGTGTGCGGAAGTTTATAGGTTTGACTCCTGTTGGGGCCGGGGAACTTGGAATTTTTTTCCGAGTAGCTTGTGTCACTCACAGAATAATATCTCATCAATTTATTAGTTGTTCAAAGTATAAAAATTAAAGGAAAATGGTGTATACACAAAGATGTACATTAAAAGGTGTTACATTTTATTTGCCAACCTGTCACCAATTACAGCACATGTTTTGGCTTTAAATAGAGATTGATTTCACTTTTGTTCTTTACACTGAATGACTGATCCTTTGTTACACTGAATGACTGATCCTGTATCTTGTTCTTACGCAGAATGACTGATCCTTTGTTTTGTTCTTATAAGATTATGGAGAGTAATCTGGGCTCCCCTGCACCCCAAAAAGTAAGAACAGCTTCTCCATCTCAACATAATAAAATCATGGAGATGCTAAAAAGATACCGCTTTTCTCAGAAGGTTTGGCGGCATTGATAGTCTTGATATAACAACGGGTTTCACTTTAAAACTAATGGTGTTGGAATGTTAGTGGTTGACCTCTGGTGGGCATATCTCTTCTTGCTTACCAGTATGCGGAGGTCATCATGCAACAGTAAAATCCTGGTTTTAAGCCCCTCTCTACTGTTCCTCATTTCCTTACTATGTCCTCACAGAAATTGTTCAACTTTAGACCATATTAATTTTCTTTATTCTGTTTTGTTATGTTCCAGTTGCATTGATGTACTGACTTGAAATTTGTTTTTAAAACATATCTTGATATAATAATTTGCTGCATCAACTTGTTTATTCTGCCTATAAGCCCCCCCCCCCCCCCCCCCATTTATAAGCCCACCTAAGACCCCTTACGAAGTTGAATAAGCCCAGGGCTTATTACCAGGATTTTGTAGTATGTGTGGAATTTTAGCAAAATATTGTGTTTCATTAGTGGTGAGAAATTTGTAATAATAATAATAATTATAATATATTGCTTTTATAAATATAATTATAATTATTATAATGTAATTTATTACATTATCTTTCATTTGACTGTTGGGTGGGAAGAGACTTTGAGATCAAATGAAAGCAAGCAGGACAGAAAACCAACACAAGCAATAGTGCATCTTTATTTTAAACTACAGAGGTGAATACAATAATTCAAGTAACATTTTCTGCATAAAAGAAAAAAAGAATAAAAACAATAATAATTGTGTCGTGAACATATTTGGTACATAAATTTATTGTTGTAAAAATCAAATTATGGGGCCGACTATTAAGCGGCTACCCCCTATTAAACGGCCAGTTATCAAAGTCGCAAAACTGTTGTCAGTATAATACTGTAAATAAAACCCCTATTGAGGGGCCACCTCTGTTACGTGGCTGTGGCCACCTCTGTTACGTGGCTGTGGCCACCTTTTGGCCCATACCACTGAGGGTTCTCTATTCAGTGGCCTCCGAAATTTTATACATGTAGTTTGGCTTTGTTTTGTAAAAGCTGATGACAGATAAGAGTCCGAAATAGAAAGTGATGACTGATAAAAACATTCAAACACACAGTTGTCACAAGCCTCCAAGCGTGTTTGTATTAGAACAAAGTGATGTTTCTACCAAGCCTTACGCTAATTTCTGACAAAACCCTATTAAGCGGCCGACCCACTTGCCATTTCCCCGAGGGTGGCCGCTTAATAGGGGTTCGAAAAAATATACATATAATAAGGATTTGAGATAATAAGGAGAAGGATTTGAGTCTACAATCCTTACACATAAAAATATACAAATCAGTGTAGGCTTTCCATAATAGTTTTGACTGTCCCCTTCCCTAGCTGAGTGATAAGATGGCGATAAAAGAAATTTACCAATAGGAAAACAATAATTATTATCTAGAGGAAACGGTATCCTCAGATCTTTCTCCCCATGGGATTACATGTCAGGTTAATTTTTTTTTCATCCACTACATTTATTTAAAAAAAAATGTTACTTTTATGGACTATGAAACATCAAAAATATAAATCATCTATTTTCTTGAGCACTACTTGAATATGATTTGAAATAAACTCCCATTCATAAGCTAATGGCTCTGTCAGATCCCCCCCCCCCCCCCCCCCGGGGCATTTGTCGGGCATTTTACGACTTTTCCATTCCCGGGGTGGGGTATTTGTTATATCAGGTCGTCCATATATCCAGGGGTGGGGCATTGTCAAAGGCAACATTACATGTATATCTTTTGGATTTTAAAAGACGTACATTATTTGTTGTGTATTTTAACTTTCCTGATTGCCCGTAATTTAAAAGTGTTAAAACTGAGTTTATATTAAACCTCGTTTGAGCCCTGCACTTTTCAAGTGAACCGGAGCCCCACCACACATGTGCAAAAATTTGCACTGTTGCTTTCCACATGCGAACCAAAGATGTCGGAAAGAAGCTTGACAACTTTGCGGGACAAGATATCAAATTCATAAGCTCTTGGTTAGGTGATCAAGGATCGGAAAGCTTGAGCATAAATTTCCCAACTAAATTGGAGGGGCATTTGCAACATTCTGACAAATAAAATGCCCGGGGGAGGGGATGAGCGGATTGACAGAGCCATAAGACATAGAAGAAAAAAAACAACAGGCTTATATCCTTCAATCGCAAGTACAAAGCGCTAACCGTAATATCGGTACAATACTGACATGAAGGAATACGTGTCTGGACATGGAAAATTTCAATGATTTTCCTACGAATATGAATCCAAGAAATATGTAAGCTTAAGCTTATAGACAATTACGATCGAACTCTCCTTTTTGATTTCTACGAAGAACAATCTCAGACGGTGACATAGCTACGACCCTTCGTCTTTTCTGGGAAGATCGAAGGTACGGGTGCGTACAAATGCTTTAAAGATTATAAGCTTATTTAGCTTACATAAGACCGATAGTTCTCGGGATAGCTAGTTTTTATACGTGCGGTGGTGTTACAGTTACCGTAGTGTTTCCAGAGTCTTTGACCACGCGTTATGCTTTCGAAGAGGCGGAAGAGCTTCCAAACAATAAATTAGTCTTCCAAATGAAGTATTGTTTCCTCGTCTACAAAGATACGCCGTAAAACGCGGTCCACGTAATCTGGGACACTCAGCTTTGGCCGCCATTTTGTTTCAGCTCCACAACAAAGTCACGTGATAAAATACTCCAAGAATCTTGGAGTATTTGTACCACGTGACCCAGCCTTTGCCAGGGTCTTCGCTCCATCAGACGCCATCTTGAAAAAAAGGAGAGAAGGCCCTGGGGACGAGGTTGTTGGCCGCCATTTTGTTTCAGCTCCACAACAAAGTCACGTGATAAAATACTCCAAGAATCTTGGAGTATTTGTACCACGTGACCCAGCCTTTGCCAGGGTCTTCGCTCCATCAGACGCCATCTTGAAAAAAAAAGGAGAGAAGGCCCTGGGGACGAGGCTGGGTTCGGTTCGGCTTGCAACCCCGGGGGGGGGGGGGGGGGGGTACTCCCTATAATGGACTATACGGGGAGGCTCCGCCCGAAAGGGGTCCTTTTTTAGGCTCGAGGTATGTGAAAGGGTAGGGATTTCACGAGTTGAAGAATATGAAAGGGTAGGGATTTCACGAGTTGAAGTATATGAAAGGGTACGGATTTCACGAGTAAATGATATTATTGTTTGGTTAACCTCTCTACTGGTAATGCTTGATGATTTCTGGTGATATATATTGTTCATTAAGTTCATTACAAGGGTATAGAAAAGGGATGCAGTGCTTCTACTGTAGGTATGTGAAAGGGGTACCATTTTCATAATTTCTGTGGAAGGTATATGAAAGGGGTACCATTTTCTATGGAAGGTATATGAAAGGGGTACCTTTTCTGTGAAAAATGGTATATGAAAGGGTAAGGGGTTGGACCTCTGGGCGGAGCCTCCCCGTATAAAACTTTTTTGAGTACCCCCCCGGGCTTGCAACTTCAAGAGACATTTTTTGAGAGGCGGTAAACTAAGAAAATAAAAGATGCATGAAAGAACAAGATGTTTGGAGTTATTTAAATGGTCAGAACGTTTGATTTGGCTTGGTTTCATTCTCCGATAATAGAGACAAAGTACGTAAGTATTTCTTACGAATTTTGATGTGCTTGTTCAGAAAGGAAACCCCTCTGGAAAGAAAACTCTTTTGTACCCCCCTCCCCTTCGGAAATTTATCACTTTTAGATCCCCTACCCCTCGGAATTTCCGTGACCCTCCGTGGGGGGGGGGGGGTATGGATATTTTCTGGAATGACACATTGTAAAGTTACAATGCTAGGGGTGGTTTCTGTAGGCTCGATTTCCACCGCTCTCTCAATGAGTGTGGGCTCATTTTCCCGAACGGCGGCTAGTAATCGAGCCTATGGTTTCTGACGCTGGAAGCTAAGTGATTATAATCCCTCCCCCCCCCATGGTGGAATGCTATAGCGCTAAAGAGACTACGAGCAGTTCCTCTTTACCTTTAGTCCATTGAGTGAGAAGCAAAATAAATTGAGAGGAAAAAAGGGCAGCACAAAATTTGCACTGACAAGTTTTCCCTCTCTGTTTATTTCGCTTCTTGCTCAATGCAGCATTTAGTCGGTTTACCCTTACAATTTTTTGCCAGCCTGTCTACTAAGTCTTGCCCAAGAACATGTGAGGGTTTGAACCCAAATGTCTGGAATCCAACAAACTATTAGGCAACTGTGTGGCTCCTATTATTGTAAGAAAATGTTGATCTACATTGGGATTGTATCCATGTTTATTGACTACTGCATGTAGATAGCCTGCGTCGCAGACAGCTGACTACACCACAGGATTTTGACATGTCTGGCTGCAACGCAGGCTACATGCATGATTAGTGCAGATAAATAATGGACCATACTTTTTGTTTAAAACATGGTTTTGGAACATTATTTTGTCTGGATTGAAATAATAAATCTGACTTATTATGAAATAATGAAAATTTGATGCACAAAATACATTAAAATTTAGTTTATTGAAAAATATAAACAGACCAGTTTTATTGTACTAATACAGAGCCTATAAGCCCATTCGTTTCCTTATAATAATGAACACAGCAAGGTGCAGCCGAGTTGACAATGCTCATAGAAAACAATGATCACTCTCCTTAATGCAGAGGATAGAAAACAAGGGCAATTAGTCGTGTGTGATCACTCTCCTTAATGCAGAGGCTTTTTTAGTATAATATGATTCCAATTTATTGAGTGCAGGTTAAAGCGCAGGGGATAATTGGATAGAGGGAAATAAATTTAGCAATAAATTCCCATTGCTCCTCGCACACCCACTTTTCTCCTGAAGATCTCTCCATTTTATTGATCTCAATTTCCCCTATACAGAGGAGAGAGAGGTGAGTAGTACTAAGAAGTAGTATTGTGAAGAAAATAAGCAGTAAAAAACCTACAACTTTAGGTATTTTCAAGCCAAACATAAAGAATAATTTTCTGTTTCAACCACAATATGTACATGGTTGTGGTTCATCAACGAATAGTTAATGAGATGAGAGGACCAATCAGATTCGTTGATTTGTAAATAGACTGCATGTCTGCATCTGCTAAAAAGAAAAAACGAGAAACACAATACTGCACCAAAATACAATGACTCAAATAATGGTAAAACAATGTGACATGACCCCCCAGGGGGTTTAACTCTAAATTTAAAATGACGGGGAGGTGCAAATGGGGACATAAATGAAAACCTAAAAAAATCCCTAGGGCTTGAAGCGAAACCCCAAAAATCCCCTGAACCAAAATTAAACCCCCAAAAATCCCACGCTGAATTTTTGAACCTTATAAAAATACCCAAAAGGGTTCAATGATAATAATGAAGAACATTACAGTACAAATTTAATGTAAAAATTTATGTGAGTCGATCGTTAAATGTTGAAACAACCGCTTTACGACAAGTATGCTTGTATTGACTCTGTAAATGTATCCGTAGCAGTAAGTACATGAGATAAGAGGACCAATCAGATTCGTTGATTTGTAAATAGACTGCATGTCTGCATCTGCTAAAAAGAAAAAACGAGAAACACAATACTGCACCAAAATACAATGACTCAAATAATGGTAAAACAATGTGACATGACCGGCGATTAGGACAGGAATGACAAAATCGCCCAAAAAAGCCTAAAACGCCTAAATAGCCCAAAAGCTACACAGAAACCAGACAAGGTGAGTTCATTTACTTCTTTTTATAAAAAATACGACAAAAATTTACCATATCGAACGCTTAAATTAAACGCTGTTTCGATCGCCATACAACGTCTTATACAGTTATAGAGCGCTCAAATTCCCAACGGCCGACATTGTAACACAACACCGCTTAATTCAGAGAGTCACGTTCCACTCTGAGCGCTTACATAAACAAGAGTAATTTATTCATAAAAAAAAATTATCACGAACTTGGGAAGCCTGTGCTTTGACTAATGTCAAACTCCACAAAATATTATCATGGAAAACCACATTTATATAGGAGAAATTGAAACCTCGATTATTTGTTAATCCTGGATTAGCGTTAATCGGCTTTCGAACAACTGGGCCCTGGTGTTTGGCAGAGTCTGACTCTCTTGTTGCCATTTTGAATACTGACTGGTTTGAAGTAGTCATTTGCTTGACTGCTCAAATGTGGTACTCCAGCTGGGACTCTCTTTCTGCTGCCATATATATCTGTTCTAAAGCCAGGTTGTCACAGACTGCAAATAGATACTGATTTTTTTCTCTCCTGAAAATGAACTGTTTGTTCATGAGAATGACCGCGCAAGTGGGGGGCCTGGAATATAGACTTCCCAGCGGCCTCCTCGCTCTCGTTTGTAGCGATTTGAGCGAGGTTACCAAGGATTCAACATGGCGTCCGTCTGATATGTACAAGATACATTTCGCCCTTTCTTTCTCATTTCTGTACCACTTTATTTAAGAAATACGATGGACAGACATAGGACGGCCTCCCCAGTACCACTGGCTGCAAAGCCGATCATCCAACAAAAGGTAACAAGCGACAAAATGAAGTGTTTTTAGAACGTTATAAGCTTAATCAATAAGCCTATTAAGCTTAGTCAATTTCATTGGATATTTTACAGAAAAATCTTTAATTTTCTACAATCTTTTGCTTTTTTGTATTATTGATAATCCCTGTTAAAACATTCTCGATCCTGATTTATATTTTCGTAGCCTCATAATCCTGTAATTTATGATACCAGCTGCTGTCCTGTTAATTATTGAGATTCTCAAATTCTTGGACTTTATAAGGCTTAAGTACTGACCGATGTGCCAGTTCTAGAGTCATCTAATGTATACCTGCCAACTAACACGCATTATGCGTGTGTCACATGCCTGCGGATTGAAAACATCGATCACACGCATACAGGACAATTTCACACGCCTGGCTCACAATTCCGGACTACTTGTTCATTAACCATTAATGTGAAAAATTGGATTCAGTTTCCACCCTAAATAGTCCAATGAATGGCGCTAAATGTCGCGTTTGCAGATAAGCGTGATCTTGGCAAGACATTCGGCAGCCTTCGGAAATCATCGGAACATCTTCGGGAATCTTCGGTAATGTTCGGAAGTCATCGGAAATTTTTCGGAAATTCGGGTAATATGGATACGAAAATCACACGCATTCGACTTAGGAAAAGTTGGCAGGTATACTAATGTATTCTTCAATATTTCAATCTGATTTTGACTGCGATGTCTAAAATGAAGACAGTGCTAATTAAATCTGGATATGAACCAAATCTCCCGAACACAAACCGAATACAGGAGGAAAATGCTTAGTTTAACACTTATTTTGACCGATTTTGGGGTATTGAACTTTGAATGTTTGTTTCCTTTTTTGATGGAATCGGTGGAGGTTTTTATGGTTGATAAGAGCTACATTGTACATGTATATATGTTGTGGTTTAAATTTACTTTTGGTTTAAAATTTTTCAAACCAGTTTGGTTTTTATTTTCCTTTATTTCAGGGCCGGGTTGTTCAAAGGACGATTAAGCTAATCCAGGATTAGCGTGTATTTTGATTTCTATTTTGTAACTTTCTAGTGAGGGTTTCTGTTTATATTTTTTGTCCTTCTGTTTTGACTTTGACTAATCTCAAACTTTACAAAATATTAGCAGAGAAAAACACTTTTATACAAGAGAAATTAAAAGCTTGATTAACTTTTAATCCTGGATTAGCGTTAATCGGCTTTCGAACAACTGGGCCCTGATTATGGTAATGAATATTAGACAAAGGAAAATAAAAATCAAACTGGTTTGAAACATTTTAAACCAAAAAAAATTTGAACCACAACATATACCTTATAAGGTGGCTCATCTCTGTTTTGCAACGGCATACCTTCCCTAATGTGAACGGCTGATACTTCGCTGTCAGAGCACCGTCTGACTAGCTACTTCACCACTTTACTAGAAATAGAATGAACTTTCCAAAAAAGTAGTTTTGATTGGCATCGGTGTTATCATAGCAACGCAGTGATGACATCATGCATTTTACATATGACCATTTTTCTCGACATCTAGACGTAAACTTTTAAAACCATCTTATGTTCCTTGAAGCCTAGATGTAGTTCTTCACGATTAAGAATTTTTAAAAAATTATATGAGAGCGTTTTGGAATAAAATGCGGTTGAATATTTTCATTAAAAAAATTAAATATTCACCTTATGTTTGTTTAATTCGTCGATACCAATGTCTTCTTAACTGATTGAGGTAATGTTTTTACCACATATTATACCTGTGACATAGAACTGTTTTCTGTCAGAGTTTCTTCGAAATTGCTTCATTCGATTTCATTTCATGTAGACAGAAGTAATCCCTGCCAGATTCGCATTTTACTCAACGTAGTAACATATTTGTTACGGAAGCTGTAATTAAAAAACTAGTCGATAAATATAAATAGTCGATAAATATGCCTGAATATAGACAAGAGACATTTCTGAAAGAGATCAGCTGTCAACAAATAATATAACAAAAACGATTGTGCGGATGAATGTAAGCGTGTTTGTATTTTTATTTTTATTTTGTACCCTTAAAATGATTCAATCCACTTGAAAATTCCAGCGTAATAGATGTTAAACTTCGCATTCAAAAAAATTTAAAAAAATGTATCGACTAGTTTTTTAATTACAGCTTCCGTAACAAATATGTTACTACGTTGAGTAAAATGCGAATCTAGCAGGGATTACTTCTGTCTACATGAAATGAAATCGAATGAAGCAATTTCGAAGAAACTCTGACAGAAAACAGTCCTATGTCACAGGTATAATATGTGGTAAAAACATTACCTCAATCAGTTAAGAAGACATTGGTATCGACGAATTAAACAAACGTAAGGTGAATATTTAATTTTTTAATGAAAATATTCAACCGCATTTTATTCCAAAACGCTCTCATATAATTTTTTAAAAATTCTTAATCGTGAAGAACTACATCTAGGCTTCAAGGAACATAAGGTGGTTTTAAAAGTTTACGTCTAGATGTCGAGAAAAATGGTCATATGTAAAATGCATGACGTCATCGCTGCGTTGCTATGGTAACACCGATGCCAATCAAAACTACTTTTTTGGAAAGTTCATTCTATTTCTAGTAAAGTGGTGAAGTAGCTAGTCAGACGGTGCTCTGACGGCGAAGTATCAGCCGTTCACATTCCGGGAAGGTATGCCCTTGCAAAACTGAGATGAGCCACCTTAAGGCAAAATTGGTGATGTCCCGGGTTTGGATTTTTTAAGGTTGGCAACTATGAGAGCATATGAATCTCGTTAGTAGCATATGGAAAATATCCCTGTGTACATGTATGCTAGCATCATCATCGTTATCATCATCACTTGTCACAACAATATAGGCATACATGTACACATGTATTAGGTCACTTGCCAGGCGCGGATCCAGACCGGTTTCCATCGTTTTACAGAAATCGGTGAGATTTTCCAAATGACTCATGATCATGGGAAATGTCATTTTAGAGAGTGAAAATCTAAAACATTTTGTGAGGGAATATGCCTCCAGACTTCCCTAGATTCACTGCTAAGATTCTAAGAAACCGGTCAAGTTTTTTCCTGGAGCCACGTCTGCTTCCTATTACTTTGAAAGGCTTGTTGAAGTTATCTTTGTTATGGATTGTGTAACTGGGATGGTCCAACCCAAGCTTATGAAATTATTATTCTATTGGACTTATTGTAAAAATGTTTATCATAATTAGTTATGAAAATTGAAAATTATATATTTATTAATTTGGTTAAAATTCCCATCAACAAGGGTTATATTGTCTTGATTGTTATGAAAATGGTACTAAAAGATCCCAAATGATTACCATATGGAATAGAATCTGTTCTGACATTTGTAATATGAACTCACTATTATTATTGACCTTGCTCTCGATGTGCTGGATTCACAGCTCAGTTTATAGAGCATTGCACTGGTAATGTAGAAGTCATGGGCTCAAATCCCATTGAAGCCCTGAATTTTTTTTGCAACTGGGAGGATCATTTAAATTCACTTCACACTCTATGCGCAGTTCATATGATTTCATTCATATTCATTTTCAGGTAGGAGGAATGCCACAGGCTTCAGGTTCAGGTGCCTTGACAGGCTCGACCAACAGCAATATGTACAAGGTGCGAGTACCAAGGTAGGAAACTAAACAGATCTTTACTTAAAGGGGCAGTATCACGAGAATTCTCCCAAGTTAAATTGTGTAAACTACTCTTGAATTTATGAGGGTACACTTGCTGATGCACGAAATGGCTCCTGAACAACAAGAGAAAGACATCAATTCATTCTGATGTGGGAACAAACCAGAATAATTGATTTTGAACTATTTTTCCCAAGAACACCATAAAACTTGAAAATGTTGGGCGACTTTAAATTCAAGTTTCTTTCCACTTCCTTCCTACCTGTCCTTAGTGAAATAATTTTTTTAACAGTTTTTCTGTACTGGTATAGTCACATGGAGCCCAGACAAATGTTTATTTACTGTTTGACTGTGTCACGGCTATTTTGCATTTTTATAGCACTTGAATGTATGGGATTTACTGAATGGTTCATAGAATTGCGAATATTCACTTAAAGTGCTACTACGATCAAATTGTTGATATTCATTTTTTTACATTTTCGTGTACAATATGACTTTCTTATATATCTTGCTAAATTTCAATTCATTACGAACATTAGAAGTCATTTTTTTTGGACTTTTATTTCCGAGAATTTACGGCCGCCATTACTTGACCTTGTTCCAAGGCTTGGTTGTGAATTAAAGAAAATGACGTCAGATACTCAAAAATACCTCACGGGTTGAAATTATAATAACAATAAGTATAGAAAATTGCACAAAGAAAAAGTCCAAAGTTTTTGTTGCTCTTAATGCAATTTTCTATACTTATTGTTATTATAATTTCAACCCGTGAGGTATTTTTGAGTATCTGACGTCATTTTCTCTAATTCGCAACCAAGCCTTGGAACAAGGTCAAGTAATGGCGGCCATAAATTCTCGGAAATAAAAGTAAAAAAAAAAATGACTTCTAATGTTCGTAATGGATTGAAATTCTGCAAGATATATAAGAAAGTCATATTGTACACGAAAATGTAAAAAAATGAATATCAAAAATTTGATCGTAGTAGCACTTTAAACTATGAACAAATACAAAAAACGTACCTTTTCTGTTGTAGGGATACAGTTAAATTATTGCCATTCTGTATCCAATTGGAAAGAGGCTACTAACATGGCGGTCTGAGGTTCCTAGAGGTCGGCACACGGATTTGTGGGTGCGCATTCAGACTGCCTTTAAATTTTTGTTACTCATTTTTGTTCAAGGGCTAACTCTGGGCCGTTTGGACGAAATTTCGATTGAATGGTATGAGCACATGCGTTGATCTTTCCTCTTTTCTGATACTTGGCCTGGAAGCCGGGCGGTGGGATTTTCTGGTAGAAAATCGCCTCGGCGCTGTCCAAGCTGTTCGAATTTGGAGACATTGGAATATTAATTACTTTCCACCCTTTCCATTATAATTAGATGTACAGTAAACAACAAAAACAAAATCCTTCAAATCGCTTAAATTCGCTGTTTTGAGCCACAAAAACGACAGTACACAACAGAAAAGGTAAATTTACGTTTATTCAGCATGTATTTGTTCATAGTTTATGTGAATATTCGCAATTCTACAAACCATTCAGTAAATCCCATACATTCACTATAAAAATGCAAAATAGCCATGACACAGTCAAACAGTTTGCCTGGGCTTCCTGTGGTATAGTAACTTTTAGCAAGACCAGGCCACTATTAGTGGATTTCCATTGATATAAACACTTCTGCTGGGATGTTTAGTAGTACTAAATCTTGGTGACACTGCCCCCTTAACTCCTTGGAAAAAGTTATTGGCATCCAACCATTGTTTATAATTTACCTACAATGTAGATGTCATTTATTTCACTAATCAATCAACTTTCTTTTGCTTTTGAAGGCATTTGGCCAAAAAATATTCAGTGATGCGTTTCCAGAGCACAAAAGTAGACTTATCATCAATCTCTAAGGTACATGTATACATATTACATTCATTTGTTGTTTTCAGAGCTTTGTTGTTTTTGAAACAGCATGATCATAAAAATAATGGTTAGTAATTCTTCAAAATTTAAAGTAATCCTGGTAATTTATATAGCACAAGTTGTTCAAACAACCAACACCCAACCCATGAATAAACAATTCATGTAAACAGGCCAGATGACAATGCTGGGGACCTTAGTACTCTTTTTGAACAGTGATATCGATGTTGGTTCTTTAACGTCCCCTACTAATCAAGTACGAGAAGGTGCAGGAGACAAGCAGGCCACAGCTTAACATCACCGCCCAATGACACTATCATCTGAACTGAGACAAGGTGTTAAGCACAACCAGCATGATCTTACCAGTTATTTTAAGACCCTGGTAATGGTGTGTCCAGGATTTGAAACCCATGACCTCCCGCTCTGCCTTACAAATACAAGACTTGTGTAAGCCACGGGGCACTTTCCATTCAACCCAAAATTCTGGTTTGAAATTCTGGAATGTTAGGACAACCTCAAGAGGCAGCCCCGCCGCAGGGCTGTCATTAAGGGGCTGTAACCCGTAACACCTGTTACGGCTGAGGTCACTCGATGTTACGGGTGAAGATGTCGATTGGTGTTATGTTTGTACGTTAAACTTGCGTACAGAGCGAAATAAATTGAAGAGGCATACCCTAATTTCCTAAACTTTTTTCCGGAAAATTTCCATTCCATTTGATTCCTCACCTGGAATTTCTGGAATTTTTGGTCAAATAGAAAGTGCCCACGATGTCCTAATCATAATCTCTGTTGTAAGCCTGTATTTAGCTCGATATAATTCTGAATCAATCTTTCTGTCCAGGCCCAAATGTCCGGAAAACAGAAGCAATAGAAGAAAAAGAAAGTGAAAATCTGCCTGCCTTTGGTGCTGGTAGTGAATTTGGTAGAGAAAGACGCGAGGAGGCGCGTAAAAAGCGCCGTGGTTTTGTTCCAAAACCCAAGAACCCCGAGGCAGCACCATGGAACTTAAAGCTTGGTGGCAAGAGTGGAAAGAGGTAACTGGTTGAATAGATTACATGTATATTCAATATAATTTATTTTGATATTTCCTTCAGTGTTGCTTAACTCCGGTTTCCATAGCTTGAAGCGACTAGGAGTATTGCAGCTACTCTCCTGGCATTTTTGTCAGGTTGTCCTGACAATTTTCCATTTACTCCTGGGTGGAGAGAGGCAACTGAATGTGAGAATGACAGAAGTACCTTGCCCAAGAACGCAGACAAGGGCTCGAACCTGGACTGCTCTATCTGAAGTCCAAGCGCGCACCCACCCCTAAGTAGGCTTTTTTACGGCATTTGAGCGAAATGTAAATAAACCATATGTGCAGTATTACAGACAAATAATTTGCTTCTTAGTACACTTTTATTCCAACTAGACAAGTTGAAATATCAACTTTAATATAAAGTTCTACAAAAGGTCATTGGCCTTTATAAATTTATCTCATTACCGTAAGACAGTTAACAATAAAATTTTTAATTAGAAACTCGTGAAAGCACAAAGACTTTGGGTAAAAGATAAAAATATCTCAAAATACTCTGCTAAAAGATAGGTTTTTTTATTTTGGTATAGTACACTTGTACTTTCATTAATTAAGGACATTCATGCCCATTGCTACTGCGCATCCTTACTGCGCACGCTATTCATGCCGCACGCGTGCGCCACGTCATGCATCCAGCGCGCGCGCTGAGAGTGAAACTGGACAAATATAGTGCTGGAGGCCGCTTGAATAACTTGGCGAGGATTTTACTTTCTTGGAAGCACAGTGACCCCTGTTTTTCTTTTCATAGATCACTTCCTTTATTGATTCTCTCCATTTTAACAAAAAACAAAAAAATTCTGAACGTGAGAAGTTTTGATTATTTCGCTTTTTCTACTCATTTGCGATCAAATTTTTCTACGAATGCGGGTGTGCATGACTTACAAGTACATCCTTCTGTAAGGCTAATTCTACCTGAAGGAATGACAGCTGCAAAAATTTACTCAATAGGCCTATTTGCATTGAAATCAACACATCCATCTTATCTAGAGTTCTCCATTTTACATTAATATTTGCTGATAGCAATGAAGCCAATATCGCCTTACATGACCAAAAGTTCTAGAAACACTATGGTCTTCAATGCGCTTTATCTCCGAAACGAGCACGGTGACCCCCAATTTTTTTGCCTTTTTGACATGAGTTGGTCATCATCTAACTGCAGCAAAAGTTAAAAAAAAATCTGAACGTGGGAAGAATTGGGCGTGAACGTCCTTTTCTTGCTGCAAAAAGCAGTAATTTGAGATGATAAAATTACTGATTTAATTAAGACAAAAGCATTAATACACATACATGTAAATGGTGCCAAGCACAGGAAAACGCATATGTCCAAGGTGGTTTTGGTTTTGCATCTACATGTACACTGTAGGTGGTGCAAGTTGTTTTAAACCAATCATAGAGTGCAGTAAAGCAAAACCAAAGCAATTCTGGATTACTTTGGACACTCAAGCATATTGTATTGAATTGACTTGCAGGTTTACTGGTCGAAAGGAAGCAGGAATTAATGAGAATTCCTCTTATTACATACTGACTCAGTGTGAGGACGGCGCTTTTGAAGCTGTTCCTGTCAATAACTGGTACAATTTCACTGCCGACATCAAATATAATACTCTAACAGCAGATGAGGCCGAGGAAGAGTTTGGTCGCCGTGAGAAGACAGTGAATTTTTTTTCTTTGATGGTCAAGAAACGATTACTGGACAGCAAAGAGGACTCAGAGGAAGGAGATGAGAAAAACGTGGATAAAACTGCTAAATCAGCCAGTAGAACAGGAAACTTGGTAAGAAACAAGTCAAACAACTCTGAGAAGTCATCAATACATGGTTTGTACACAGGTCTTTGAAATCCTGAAAAGTCCTGGAATTTTCTTGTGGCATTTTCAAGGACTGGAGAATGAGTGATTTTCTTGGCAGGTTCTGGAAATCGTGAAAATTATGTACTGTGAAAAAGGAATGGTCATAAAAATAATAACTAACTTGTGTGGAGGAAATTCTCACAAAATGTGAAATGGATGTGTTGAAGAACAATATTATTATTACAATATTATTATTATTGTGCATTGGAGTCTGGAAAATCTACATGAGTCCTGTAAAACAACACAAACACTGCCAATGACTACATGTAACACTTTATACTTGGTGAAAGGTACAGTCGAACCTCCCGTAAGCAGGACACCCTCGGGACCAGAAAAAGTGTCCGCTTAAGAGAGGTGTCCGCTTATGGGAGGTTAAAAATGTAGTGTTTGTATGTAGCTGGGAACATGACCAAGTGTCAGCTTACGGGAGGTGTCCACCTATGGGAGGTGTCCACCTACGGGAGGTGTCCACCTACGGGAGGTGTCCACCTACGGGAGGTGTCCACCTATGGGAGGTGTCCACCTATGGGAGGTGTCCACCTATGGGAGGTGTCCACCTATGGGAGGTGTCCACCTATGGGAGGTGTCCACCTATGGGAGGTGTCCCACCTATGGGAGGTGTCCACCTATGGGAGGTGTCCACCTATGGGAGGTGTCCACCTATGGGAGGTGTCCACCTATGGGAGGTGTCCACCTATGGGAGGTGTCCACCTATGGGAGGTGTCCACCTATGGGAGGTGTCCACCTATGGGAGGTGTCCACCTATGGGAGGTGTCCACCTATGGGAGGTGTCCACCTACGGGAGGTGTCCACCTATGGGAGGTGTCCACCTATGGGAGGTGTCCACCTATGGGAGGTGTCCACCTATGGGAGGTGTCCACCTATGGGAGGTGTCCACCTATGGGAGGTGTCCACCTATGGGAGGTGTTCACCTATGGGAGGTGTCCACCTATGGGAGGTGTCCACCTATGGGAGGTGTTCACCTATGGGAGGTGTCCAGCTATGGGAGGTGTCCACCTATGGGAGGTGTCCAGCTATGGGAGGTGTCCACCTATGGGAGGTGTCCAGCTATGGGAGGTGTCCACCTATGGGAGGTGTCCACCTATGGGAGGTGTCCACCTATGGGAGGTGTCCACCTATGGGAGGTGTTCACCTATGGGAGGTGTTCACCTATGGGAGGTGTCCACCTATGGGAGGTGTCCACCTATGGGAGTGTCCACCTATGGGAGGTGTCCACCTATGGGAGGTGTCCACCTATGGGAGGTGTCCACCTATGGGAGGTGTCCACCTATGGGAGGTGTCCACCTATGGGAGGTGTCCACCTATGGGAGGTGTTCACCTATGGGAGGTGTTCACCTATGGGAGGTGTTCACCTATGGGAGGTGTCCACCTATGGGAGGTGTCCACCTATGGGAGGTGTCCAGCTATGGGAGGTGTCCACCTATGGGAGGTGTCCAGCTATGGGAGGTGTCCACCTATGGGAGGTGTCCACCTATGGGAGGTGTCCACCTATGGGAGATGTCCACCTATGGGAGGTGTTCACCTATGGGAGGTGTTCACCTATGGGAGGTGTTCACCTATGGGAGGTGTCCACCTATGGGAGGTGTCCAGCTATGGGAGGTGTCCACCTATGGGAGGTGTCCACCTATGGGAGGTGTCCACCTATGGGAGGTGTCCACCTATGGGAGGTGTTCACCTATGGGAGGTGTCCACCTATGGGAGGTGTTCACCTATGGGAGGTGTCCACCTATGGGAGGTGTCCACCTATGGGAGGTATCCACCTATGGGAGGTGTCCACCTACGGGAGGTGTCCACCTATGGGAGGTGTCCACCTACGGGAGGTGTCCACCTATGGGAGGTGTCCACCTACGGGAGGTGTCCACCTATGGGAGGTGTCCATTAGCCAGGTTTGACTGTACTAACATTTCTGTATTGCCACATATGGGGGATTACATGTAAAGTGAGCAGTGATATTACTTATATTACTTACTCAGGATTACATACTGATCAATAATAACCATTCTTGACTAATCTCTACAAGCTTCAGCTCCAAATTCTCAAACCTATTATATAAATAACTTAATATTATAATAATTACGTTTGGGAATTAGCATTTAGCAATGTAAAGATCAGTAATGTTTTTTTTTTCAGATCATACATGACGATGAAAGAGATTTATCTCTGTCAGAGGAAGAGGAAGATGAGGGGGAGGAGGAAGGACAGCGAAGTGACAAAAACAAGGAAGGTACGATTATTTCCTTTTCCTCTGCAAATGATAGATATCCATGTACGCTACATGTTGTAATTAACAATTAGATTATGAGCTCGAGATTTCTATGATGTGATAGTTGATGAGGCCGTAGACCGAATCAACTATCACATCATAGAAATTGAGAGTGAATAATCTAATTGTTTTTAGTAAAAGTTATAACAATATTGTCTAGTATTAACTCTAAATCTTCTTCAAAACTAAAGAGAAACGAGAAGAAACCACAGTTTTGTAGACGACCTCCAGCCACTGCACACTAATGGCTGATAGTGTACGAGTAGTTCAGCCAATCAGATTGTCTCATTTGCATTAGTATACTAGTAGATTTTTACTAATGATGTTTATTTTACAGATGGTTTTATTTTGCTATTTTTGCGCATTGTTAATAAAAGGTTCACGAACATTAAACCCACAGAAATTAACCCACAGTAAGGAAATATAACTAAGGTACATGTATTACTTTCTTGCTTGACAGCCAATAAAGGTTTCCTAAATTGTTGTTACACATGTTATTGACAAATAATATAAACTCTATGGACTGAAAGCTTTGTATTTTTCTCGGTTTTTGCTTGCTTTGTGACTCATGAATTATTGCAAATGTTACCAACCAATTTTGCACAATTTTCACGAATTCTAAACTGTGCAGAAATAAACTGCATTGTACTGTAGTACATGTATGTGTCTAATAGAAAATTTTTCATGTGCAGAGGACAGCAATGATAAGAAATTTGATGTACATGTACTAATACAGGATTCAACTGTTGTACTAAAAATATCTAACAGTGGCTGGATCTGTCTGTTATGTTCCAAGCAGATAAACAAGGCAAGAAAGATAAGCATAAAGCTGGACAAAAACGACAACAAAAGACGAAGAAGGGTTCAGATGCTGACAGTGATGCATTGTCTGAGGAAGATGGCTACCTGGATTCCAAGGAAGTGGATTATCTGTCAGACAGTTCCGCTTCGTCTGAGGGTAACATGGTCTATTACATCAATGTAGTCTTTTATTTACAAAGGAGATAAAATTCGATGGACTGTGTTAAATTGCACTGTCAGTGTAACTGTATAGTATTGTGGGATTGCACTGAATGGGTTAAGATTAAAGTCTGGTTGTGTCTACAAGCCTAGTGCAGGGTTCCACATCTATACGTTTTAAAGACAACGTGTCAATGAGGAATTGCAATGGGTCAATAGATATGGACCTCACCAAATTGTAAGACAGATTGCGAACAGCAAACTTGAAAAAAAATTGGAGAATTTTTTCAAGATGCGCCATCTGTGAAGTAGCTCCTTTAACTCGGGTTTCCATAGCATGAAAGCAGCTAGGAGTTCTCTACTCCACTGGATGGAATTCTAGTTCATCACAGGTAACCCCCAGCCCTGACAATTCACCGGTACACATTTACTCCTGGGTGGAATAAGGTACTGTGAGAGTAAAGTATCTAGCCTAAGAACACAACACAATGATCCCAACCAAGGCTTGAACACAGACCGCTTGATCCGCAGTCCAACACGGTAACCATTTTTGGCCGCTGCATGTGAAACTGAAGTATTGCACTAAAAATGGTTAAGATCAACTGTCTAGTAAGAAGACCTTCTCACCTGTTTCCTCTTTCTTTCCCTTTTATTTATCAATCCAAGAGAAATCAGTGTCTAATAGCAGTTATAATCCATCAAAAAATTTTCTCGCGCGTGATTGGTCTAAACACGTCACATGATGCAGCAAAACTGGGGAATATCCAGGTGATATTCCCCAAGTGATATTCCCAGTTTTGAAAATTTGCGTTTCACGTTCGCAGGTTCAGTTTTCGTCTCAAATAAATTGCTAAATTAAATAAAACTGATTGTTTTGAACAGACTAGAAATATTTTTGAACGCCAACAGAATTATTTGATGTTTAACAGCTTGGCCGACCGAGATCTTCCACGACAACAGAGCGGCCTTGTGAAAAAATATTTGAAGGATAATAACTACAATAGCCTCCATTTGGTTTCAAAAATATGCTCGGATATTAAATTTGTCCTTGGACATTATCTGTTCCTCGAAGCTCACTGTTCACGGAAAACTGTTCGCTTCTCGGAAACAGATAATGTCCGCGGACAAATGGAGGCTATTGTTTATTTATTACAGACGGTCAGCGGTTTGACATGCAAACGAGGCCAAAGGGTCAATCTGGTATTGTTAGCAGTTTGACATGCAAATGAGGCGAAAGGGTCAATCTGGCATTGTATTGGCCCATTAGCCTCATTTGTAGGCTCGATTAAAAGCCGCTGTTCGGGAAAATGAGCCAGAACGAAGACTGGACTCGAGAGAGCGGCGGAAATCGAGCCTAACTTGTTTGCATACTTTTTAAAAACAAAGAATATATGACTGTATTGTCAATCAGTCAGTGCTGAGAATAAGGACAGTCATCGACAGTGGATCATATTGTCCTAATGTAGCTTGCTGTTTTCAATACAGAAGCTGTGAAAACTGTTGAAGTGAGTAAACCCAAAGCTGAAGATGATCTGAATGCTGAGGAGACATCAAGTGAAGATGACGATGACTTGACGCAGGAAGGACATGAACTAAAAGACATGTTAGACAGAGGAAGAGGGGAGGGAGTCCTGGGACGAGGAAGATGAAGATCCTGATCAGGATGACATCAAGGGCACCTCAGCTCTCTTTTACAAGGTGAGACTGTCGGACTGTGTTGTGGAGGGGGGAGGGGGTGGAAATGTAGGGGGGGGGGGGGGGGGGAGAAGCAGGGGATGGGAATGAAGATCCTGATCAAGATGACATCAGTGGCAGCACCTCAGCTCTCTTTTTACAAGGTCAGACGAGCCTCCTAAATATTGTCATAATGTTTATGAAAATATGTCTACAAGCCTAGGTACCCCTCCAGCATTTTGTCAAGTTACCCTAGCAGTTTGCCGGTACCCATTTGTACTCCTGGGTGGAGAGGGGAAATGTGAGAGTAAATCCTGGGCTCGACCCCAGATGGCTCCATCCAGAGTCTAGCATGATAACCACTAGGCAAGCGCACCTCCCACAATATGTGAGCTTGTTTTTGTTAATTTGTTAAAATCCTTTAATCTCTGTTAGTAATGAAAATCTAGTTTCTCTCTACCTTATAACAAATTGAAGTGATTTTCACCTAGAGCCAATTTCTCCCAAGAATATTTAAAGAAAAATTGTGATACCAGTGAGGAGAATTGACATACTGACACTTAATATCTTGTTCAGGTGATAAGAAAAGGAAGAAGAAGTCAGCGAGTGGATCCAGTACATCATCCAACAGTCGATCATCAACTCCTACAACTGCTATTGATGGTGCATCTAACACTATTGCTGCTGCTGTCAGCAAGCTTAGTCAGGACCGACCAGGAAACTCCATGTAAGTAAAATATGTCACACCAAATCAAAGTCATTTGAATAGTACTTTATTATGCATGTGAGTCATAGTCTCGTGGAATTGGGCATGATATCCCCATGGGTCTCTCCCATTGGTGCAGCGGTATTATATTAACCGCTCCCTTGAATGAATATCACATTTCGAGGTTTTTTCGACGGTGAAACACCACGACTACAGTTCAAAGATCGCGACCCACCTTCCCTCCCTTTGCGATCTGTGTCCGGTGCTCGCCTCCTGCTCCGCCAGCGACACTCCGTGTAAGTTCATGACTACGCCGGAGTGTTGCTCTCCATATCTTAACCCAAGAACAATGACGGCAGGAAGAATATAGTACTATATTCTACATCCCTATTTCTGACCTCTAAAATTAGTGCAGTCGAAGTTCTCTGAGCGGACACTCTCGTAAGCGGACAGCTCTACTTATGGCCTCCTTGTAGCCTGTTCCAGGCGTTCGGATAGTGGAGGCGAAAATTCGCACCCTCTCCCCAATCCTCACGCCTATTATTCACTCGCCACTTATCGCGCTTGGCGCGTCTTTTCGCGTCGCTCCCCCACTATCCGAACTCCTGGAACAGGCTAGCCTCCTTGACAAACCCCGTTTGAACTCTAGCTCATACAAACTCTGTATTTACACATTCCCGTAAGCAGCCAGCTCCAGTTGCGGACACTTTTTCTGCTTCCCGAGGGTGTCCGCTTACGGGAGCTTCTACTGTACGTATCTAATCCTGACCTCAGCTTTCCCAGGAATGGCTTCTGCTTGTGTGAATGTTTGAGAGATGTTTCACATTCCCGATGTTAATCGGAAAAAACTAGTTTCTTCTGAAAAGAAATCATACACAATTCCAGATCAGAGTACACAAAGAAACAGACCAAAGTGGTCAAAACGGCCCAAAAGCCGTACCATTTGGGCGGTCTTGGGCTCATTTCTCCCCGCTTTCGAGCCACAGATGGCTATTAGCTTGTATACAGCTGTTTCGAGAAAGGTTGAAAAAGCGCACGCGACAATCCCGAAAGGTAATCTGGGATATGATCAGCAAGGTACGTTCCTGACACTGTAGCTGTCGAACCTACTTTTGTTGCTTTCTTTAGCACTCGCAAACATACGTCCATGGCGTCTCGTGCCATTTTCTCAGATTTCCCTGAAATGCTGAAGTCAAGGAACCGTGAACTTAAAACTACCCACAATACCTTTCGGGATTGTCGCGTGCGCTTTTTTCCGACAACCTTTCTCGAAAACAGCTGTAAGGGAGTATCCCCTGCCAGCCCTTTATTCTACATCCCTCACCCCCAAACACCCCTCACCACCCCTGCAACACAGGCACGCTGACGGATTAAGTCAGGACCAAAGGTGACAGAGTAAATTCTACCCCTTATTCAACAAGATTCTCATATTTTTTTTCTCTCAGCAAAATCCAAGAAGCGCCCAGCAAGCTCAGCCAAAAAAGGAGCCACGGGGGAAGAGGGAAGTCCAGCATCCAAAAAGCCCCGAGTATCCTCAGCACCTTCTTCAGTGGGGACAGGGGGTGGTTCAAGAACAAGTACCCCAACACCGACCGGTAGCGAGGAAGGTCCTCAAGGGATCACTGAAGAAGCCGTGAGAAGGTACCTCACACGGAAACCCATGACAAGTAAGGACTTGCTACAGAAGTTCAAGAGTAAAAGAACAGGACTGTCTAATGATGAAACCGTGAAAAAGATTGCGGCTATTGTGAGGAAGTTACAACCAGAACAAAAGACCATCAAAGGAAAAACTCTACCTGTCACTCAAACAGCTCAGTTGAGGATGGAAAGCAACCTCGTTCCCAGGGTCTCTCTTGAGCTCTTGGGGACGGGGGAAAGAGAGACACTGGAACGAGGTTGGATGAAAAGAGTCTAAGTTTCTCAATGTAAAGGGACTATTTATGTAAAGTATATAATTACTTTACAATATCGATTCAAAGTGTAAAATAAAATAATAGTTTACCTAGCCTGCGCAGCAGTCGCAAAAGTATATAGAGGGCGCGTGTTGCGCAACTTCGTCTCCTCTCCCAGAACTATCCGTGTGGCGCCCCCGACAAATATTTGTCGGAGGCGCCACACGGCCTTGCGGATAGCCCTGGGGACGAGGCTGAACACGCGCGAGGAAAATGCGCGTAATCCCACGCGCGTCCCTGAAACTCGCGCCATATATTTACCACTTGCGCTGGATGCTGGAACACATGGGAAGCGATTGGAAATTCTAAGCGTCTTTCTAAAGTCCCAAGTGGTATATTACATTGTTAAACCCACAGAAAATGCATGGTCGTTACATTTTATTATATTACATGTACTGAGTAGAATTATCATGAGGTCATGAAATGTAATGACACCAAGAGATGATGCTAATGCACTAAGCTTGCACGGGACGATTGACACGGACTACTAAACTTTTTAATTTCAATATCACGTGAACTCTGAAGTTCAAAACCCAACTAACGATTGCATTTTTCGCTGCCGTCAATCATAATTACGATGACAACCAACGGACCCTGAAAAAAAGGAAACGAACAAAATGGATCAAAATCTACCAATCACAACCCACGGACGTGATCTTTTGAACCCGTTGAAGTGAACTTCTGTTTCCTAAACATCCGGGGCAGCGAGAAACGCAGCCGTTGATTGAACAGAGTTAGAATGTTATTGAAAAGAGCAGAGAGGCAGATGTTGTAAAAGCCTTGTTGTACTGAGCCACTTATGTACTTTTTCTTGTAAAGTCATTCATGACAGAGCCATGTTAGCGTCCCTTTCTGCTCAGGGTAGTTACAAAGATTATGCTTACAACTCGAAGGGCGTGATACTGGTGATCTTCGCAGTTGTAAACTGGGCAGCTACAGCAATGAAAACTCACAAACAAATCT
Organism: Desmophyllum pertusum; assembly: GCA_029204205.1. Taxonomy (NCBI): domain Eukaryota; kingdom Metazoa; phylum Cnidaria; class Anthozoa; order Scleractinia; family Caryophylliidae; genus Desmophyllum; species Desmophyllum pertusum. The sequence goes on along the minus strand of MU826833.1, from coordinate 1,482,299 downwards.
GAGACTTCAATGGGATTCGAAGTCATGACCTCATCGATACCGGTATCGCTTTGGTAAATGAATCCGGATCCCGCTTTAGGAATCAGATACTCTTTTTTTTAGGAATCAGATATCCTGGTCCCAGAGGTTTCTTAGTTTTTTCTTCTATAGTGAAAAAGTGCTCTCAAAGAGTCAAAGCGCACGATATTACCAATCAGAGCCTGAGGATGATTTAAGACGTCAGTTGCTCAAAATTCACCAAGCCTCGTTTACACGAAATTCTTCTCAACCTGTGGCACGTGCATACTGTTTACACGTGGGTATTCTTTTCATCTTTGATAAAAATGTTAATTCGAAAGCGAGGCTTGGTGGTGAAATTGGCTTGTCCAACAAAACACGCAAAAGGGATATGAAATGAGAATCGTACCCACTGCTACCACATGTTTTCTTTCTCGCCGCCTCGATCCGCGACTCGCTTTCGCCGCTTAGCGAGACAAAATAAAACCTCTCTGGGACCAGGGTAAGAATCAGATTTTGGTGGCTTTTCTTGTCTCAATTTATGACATTTGAATTTCACATATACAATATCACAAAAATAACCATGAAGATCTCTGAGAGGATTTAAATGGAAAGTGTTTTAAAAACAGAAAAATGTAAATTAAAAATTATCAATAAAGATTTTTTAACTTAGTGTTGGTTTATTTGTCTTTCCAGGCGAAAAACGAGCAAGAGAGAAAAATATTCTGCTCCGCTTTTTTTGTACGTTTTGCGCAACACAATGTTTGTACCATTGCTACATAAAATTGTTACGAACACTGACGGGCAACAGCACATTTTGATCAGTTGCAATAACTGTGATTCCACTTGAACAACGTAAACGAATCACTTAGTTGCAAAAAATTAAAAGGCGAAGTAAAAAGCACAAGGCCAGCAAATTCCCCGGGGGGTACTGCTGGAATTGACGATTCATTGACTGATGCAAACAGCAAAACGAGGGTGGTTCGTTTTCGAGTTTTTAATAGTCCCTAGCTTCGTTCTAATAAACTATCAGTATAATGTTCGACACAACCATTAACGAGTGGCGAACCCATGAGAAAGAACGACGTTTGTCCACGAAAGCGTCCCATATAAAAGTAACGGGGGTGATCGTCAGAAATTTTGAAAGAAAAAAGGTACCAGAATTCGTTTTGTCGGGTGTGGCTCAAATTCATTTTGCTTACTTGTCTGCTGGCCTGCTTGCCGTGCCTGCTTGCCTGCTTGCTTGCTTTACTACCCACTATGCTTAGTGGCACATAGGACAGCAACAAAGTTTCTCCACCCCTGCCTGTCTTTAGCTAGTTTCTCCATAGTAGTGCAGTTCTGGTTATGGTTATGTCCGAAGCGTTACCAAATCACGAATTCTAACCCCCTAAAAGGTACGACGATCACCCCCGTCACTTTTATGAGATCCTTATATGAGAGCTCCGATCCCCCTCCTACTCCTCCCGGGCCCCTCTTTCCCTTAGTTTATCGAGCGAGAAGCAAAATAAGCAAAAGTAAAGTGAGGGGGGGGTGGGGGGGGGGGGGGGGGGGGATGGCGGGCGCGGCTGCGCCTCTCGTCCCCAGATTTGCGCGGCAGGGCTCCTGTGCGCGGCCATTTTACCCTCTCCCTTTATTTCTCTTCGCGCTCGACGGACTAACGGAAAGAGTAGCCCGCGAGAGCGTCTGGTGTTTTTGGCTCTTGTTTCATCCGCAGGCTAAGAAAAGAGGGACTGCTCGTAGTCAAGTAAATCTTCTGGCATCCTCGTTCCTACGTCCACTGTCGAGTCCTGTTCCTGAATTTCCCGTCTGTGACAGTAGATCCCAGGCTACAACGGCATTTCCAATCCACGGTACGGAAAAAGATGGCGCCGCGCGCGGAATTCTGGTTAAATCGACCACAACAAACATGGCCGCGGGTCAAAAAGGTCAGCGCGTAGAGCAAGACGAAAATGTTATTTACGGTGCTAATTTAGCGAAAGACATCGATTTTTTAACTAAAGCAGAAGCGATAAGGGGTTGAAGTGTAGGAGATATAGAAATTTAAGCAATCGCACCTTGAAAGAGCTAAAAAACAAGTAAGTTTTCAAGTCGCTTTGTAACTTTGTTTCATTGCTGACACTTCGATGACTAATACAACCATTGAGTACAATTGAATTTGAAAAGGTTCTGTCTATTTGTGACCATAAAGAATTCAGGTATACATCAAATATGGCTGGGACAAGAAGCTGCTGGTGGATCCAGAGGGCAAAGTGTCCGAACAGAGAAGAAAACAGATCGAAAGGGAGATTGAGAATCCAGGGCGCAAAGTTTACTCGAAGGCGAGGGAATCCCCCCGGACAAGACACGTACTGAGGGATATACAGAGTCACTGAATGCAGTCATTGGAGCTCATGTGTGTCGGGTTCAGCTTGAACAAGACTGTGCAAAGAGCAATGACTGCATTCTTCAATCTTTTGTTCCCGAATTAAATAAATCTACAGGTATTTCTTACTAAGAAAATATATTAGTTTTGTTAATTTGTTTCTCCAAGTTTGCAGTGCAATTCTTGACAAAAAATCCTTAAAAAATATAAACTTGGAAGTGTTAACAGGACAAGTCCCAGTCTTTCAGAACTTGTTAGCCCTCAGGCAGTGGGCAAATGCTTTGGTACATATTTGATGTATACCTGAATTCTTTATGGTCACAAATAGACAGAACCTTTTCAAATTCAATTGTACTCAATGGTTGTATTAGTCATCGAAGTGTCAGCAGTGAAACAAAGTTACAAAGCGACTTGAAAACTTACTTGTTTTTTAGCTCTTTCAAGGTGCGATTGCTTAAATTTCTATATCTCCTACACTTCAACCCCTTATCGCTTCTGCTTTAGTTAAAAAATCGATGTCTTTCGCTAAATTAGCACCGTAAATAACATTTTCGTCTTGCTCTACGCGCTGACCTTTTTGACCCGCGGCCATGTTTGTTGACATGATCTTGGCCCGATTTGGTCGATTTAACCAGAATTCCGCGCGCGGCGCCATCTTTTTCCGTACCGTGGATTGGGACCGACATATTGGAACAATAAGTATGGCGAAACTAATGCAGAGTCTGTTTGTATACAGTATTGCTTTATTTTATGGTCTGCTGGTGTCATTGCGATTGTTATGGGAGATCATACGGAACTTTGGAATCCCACCTGGAGCTAAACGGAGAGAAACCCGTAAGCACGTCTGTATTATTATATTTTTAATATGGATTATATATAGATTATTACATGTGGTAAGAGGTGGATATCGTTTTTATTCACTCGTTTTTAATCCCATACTCGCTCGAAGACTCGCTCGTTCGCGATATGGCATTAAAAACGAGTGAATAAAAACGATATCTAGCTCTTTACCATGTAATAATTTGTTTATTACATATTTGAGGGGGATATAAAAAACATAAGCTTACATGTAAAGCACAACTGAAGTATAATTTGATTTTAATTATTCCTGCTATCATGCAACCTTTGCGATAACGTGAAAAAATCTTAGCTGATCCTCTGTATAATCTTTAGAAGCCTTCGGTCAAGCTTCAGCAATCTTTGGAATACCTCGGATGATCTTCGGAAATCTTCGGAAATCTTTGGTTAAGTTTCGGCAAGGCTTTGAAGGCTTTGAAGGCTTTGAATGATCTTCGGCTTTAGGGTGAAGTGATAACGAAAAAATTATGACCTGTTCCGCCTTTATAGTGACCACAATATTGGCTTGATTTAAACTTATAGTAGAGACGGATAATCCGAATCATCCGTCTGGTAGTTGATCCGTCTGTACGGAAGCCGATAAGGGACAATCCAAATATATTTTCCAAATCCGTAAAATATTTTTCAAATCCCTAAAATTATTTTAAATCGCAATTTTTTTTGCAAAATCACTGTTGAAGAGTTTGCCAAATCTAAAAAATTATTACAAATCCTAATAAGATTGTTAAATCCAAAAATAACTTTTAGAAATCCGAATTAGTTTGCAATCCAAGAATCGTCATCAAATCCAGAAAAATATTTTGGAAATCGGAAAAAATAAACTTTAAAAACAAGGAACGGGATATGGAAGAACGGGGAACGGGGAATGGGAACGGGGATTTTTTTAGAGCAAAACCATACTGACAGTAGAATCCCGATCTCTAGAAAAAAATCAGGGGAGTTTGAAAATATGGGAGGTAAAATTTATACAGTGAAAACGACTATTGGTTCGAGTTAGCGAGGTTTTGGAAATCGAGGGTTCGAGAAATCGGGATTCCACTGTTGTGGCAAGACTGGCGTCAGAACAAAGTGGTCAGTACTACGAATATCGAGACGAGATCAGATAAAAGACAGAACACTCAATTGAATTGATGCAAGAAACAGGAAGAAATTAGCCTTAGTGTCAGACAAAGTATATATCTCTTCTCCAAATGCAATAGCCTCTTGGAAGCTACAGTACTCTCTGACGAAATTGGACCAAGAAAAATATTATATCCGTGATCAAAACAAAGCAAAGCATCGGAATTACGGAGGAGGGCGAAAGCCTGACGTACAGACCGGAAACCAACATGACCTCTCTAGAGGGAAGAGCCTGAACACAGTCGAAGGCTTGAAAGTCGTCCTCATAATACAACATATACTTCAAATATTGCCCGTTAGTAGTATATATAAGGGGGGGTACTGGCTCACTTCCCCACCCCCGGTGGGCCCCCCAGCCATTGCTCAGCCACATTGCTGTACGCCCCGGCGTACGCGAACTTGGCCCAGTAAGCTAAGCGGCCCCGGCGTACATGGCCTCCTGCTACCCGGGCCCCAGCCCTCCCCGGCCCGGCGTACATGGCCCCGCTGCCCTTCCCCCAGGGCTGGCCCACCCCCTCGCCGGCCCACACCCCAGGCCCCAGCCCCTGCCCTGCTGCCCGAACACCCATTTAGAGAAACGTGGGCCATGGGGTATATCCGCCCGGCAACAAGGCGACTATGGATGACCTCATAGAAGAGATGCCTGTAGAGTATTAAGAGCTCGAGTCCCCAGCGCTACCCACCCGTGGCCCCAGCAGTGAGCCCCTATCGACTCCAGGGGGACAATCCGCGTGTTGAGCGCTACTATAGGGTAGGCGCTTGGCACGACGTTGAAAACTTTGCCCTCTGTGACGAGGAGTACATGGTCCCCGCGACTTGCACACTTTGGCGAGGATGAGTGAGTGAGTGAGTGAGTGAGTGAGAGATCGATGCCCAGCTCAGGCCAGCGGGAACCGTGGCTACTTGGAGGACCCCAGGCCAGCAAGAACTGCGGCGACTTGGAGGTCCCAGGCCTCCGCCCCACCCCTCCGTTCTCCAGCGTAACTTTCGAATATAGCCTTCATGTCTTTCGAAGAGGGCGTGTAGAACAACACGATCGCAGCGACGTTTTCTCGAACCTACTGGACCGCGGAACCACGCAAATACAAAAAGTGGGACATAAGACACACCTGCCATGCCTAGCTCCGGCGGGCGCTAACGCCAGTAGACCCTGGGGTGGGGCGGAGGCCTGGGACCTCCAAGTGACCGCAGTTCTTGCTGGCCTGGGGTCTCCAAGTAGCCACGGTTCCCGCTGGCCTGAGCTGGGCATCGATCTCTCACTCACTCACTCACTCACTCACTCACTCATCCTCGCCAAAGTGTGCAAGTCGCGGGGGACCATGTACTCCTCGTCACAGAGGGCAAAGTTTTCAACGTCGTGCCAAGCGCCTACCCTATAGTAGCGCTCAACACGCGGATTGTCCCCCTGGAGTCGATAGGGGCTCACTGCTGGGGCCACGGGTGGGTAGCGCTGGGGACTCGAGCTCTTAATACTCTACAGGCATCTCTTCTATGAGGTCATCCATAGTCGCCTTGTTGCCGGGCGGATATACCCCATGGCCCACGTTTCTCTAAATGGGGTGTTCGGGCAGCAGGGCAGGGGCTGGGGCCTGGGGTGGTGGGCCGGCGAGGGGGTGGGCCAGCCCTGGGGGAAGGGCAGCGGGGCCATGTACGCCGGGCCGGGGAGGGCTGGGGCCCGGGTAGCAGGAGGCCATGTACGCCGGGGCCGCTTAGCTTACTGGGCCAAGTTCGCGTACGCCGGGGCGTTACAGCAATGTGGCTGAGCAATGGCTGGGGGGGCCCACCGGGGGTGGGGAAGTGAGCCCAGTACCCCCCCTTATATATACTACTAACGGGCAATATTTGAAGTATATGTTGTATTATGGAGGACGACTTTCAAGCCTTCGACTGTGTTCAGGCTCTTCCCTCTAGCGAGCTCATTGTTGGTTTCCGGTTCTGTTACGTCAGGCTTTCGCCCCCTCCTCCGGTCAATTGTCACGATGCTCTTGCCTTTGTTTTGATTCACGGGATATAAATAATTTTTTCTTGGTCCAATTTCGTGTCAGAGGAGGGAACCTGTCAGCTTCCAACGCAGAGGCTAATCTGCATGAGCCATTGGATGAAGAGATATATAGATACACTTTGTCACTGACAGCGCTTCAAGGCCTAGTAATTTCTTCCTGTGCTAGTGCATCCAATTCACACAAATTCGAAGGGTTAGTGTTTGTGTTCTGTCTTTTATGCTGATTCTCGTCTCACGATATTTCGTTTAGTACTATGGAACAACTTTGTTCTGGACGCCACCATGGTTGTCAGTCTTTGCCACAACAGTGGAATCCCGAATTTTCATCGAACCCTTCGATTTCCAAAACCTCGCTAACTCGAACCAATAGTCGTTTTCACTGTATAAATTTTACCTCCCATATTTCAAACTCCCCCGATTTTTTTCTAGAGATCGGGATTCTACTGTCAGTATGGTTTTTGCTCTAAAAAAATCCCCGTTCCCATTCCCCGTTCCCCGTTCTTCCATTCCCCGTTCCTTGTTTTAAAGTTTATTTTTTCCGATTTCCAAAATATTTTTCTCGATTTGACGACGATTCTTGGATTGCAAACTAATTTCGGATTTTCTAAAAAGTTATTTTTGGATTTAACAATCTTATTAGGATTTGTAATAATTTTTTAGATTTGGCAAACTCTTCAACAGTGATTTGCAAAAAACATTGCGATTTAAAATAATTTTAGGGATTTGAAAAATATTTTACGGATTTGGAAAATATATTTGGATTGTCCCTTATCGGCTTCCGTACGTCTGTGTATAATGCGGGAAGCGAATTCCCACATCCACTCTGTGACCCCCTTCCGCGGTATGTTTTTCTATTGTGTCAGCGGTCGTCCCACTTTATTAATAAGTAAGAATGAGCTCTTGGAATGAGCGGTAATAATACCGCACTAAATATTATACTTTTTTAATAATTATTATAATTAGCTATGACTTCAATATAAACGGGATCCCGAAATATACAAGCTCTGTTGCGTAAACTATACAACACTATATTTGTACCATTTCACCCCATTTATTCTACGTAGATAACGTTGCGTAAGATGTAAAGTATAAATGTTAGTGAGGTTACAATAAAGTTGTCTTGAATCTGTATGTAAGTACTCTCTAAGCGGCACGTTCAAGTTACACTAATGATCTAATGCAGGAGCATAACACCCCGGAGCCTATGACACGGCGGCGTAGTTACACCTTGAGCTATTTTTAAACAAGCGTATCTTTTTAGAGATTTTCCTCTTCTGTAGGAGGACTAGGAGATGAGAGGAGGTTCTCTGTATCGATTCCTCTCAGCAGAGGTTGGTCTTGGATTAAATGCCACTACCCGGGTGGGGGGTACTCCCTTATGTGGCCTATACGGGGACGTGCCGCTGGACAGGGTATGGTTTTTGGCCTCTCTTCGAGTCTGTCTACAGAAACAGGGTCATAAAATAGAGGATGTTGTCCTATACAGGGTAGGTATTTTAGGGGTCTTTATTGTTTTTTTGTCCTAAACAGGGTCAGGTTTTCAAACCCTCAGCGGCACCCCTATACCCAAACATAGGTCAAGTACCCCCCCCCCCCCCCGGGTGCATGGGTTGTATTGTGTGACAAAAGGCATTTTATCCTTTGCACTTATTGTTTCTGTAGAAGTGCTGACTTTCTATTTATAAATACGACTTCTGCGAGGACTTTGTTGACCAGTTTATCTGGATAGCCTCGAACACGCAAATGTCATCTGAAATTTTTAAATGTTTTATTCAAAACTTTTCCACTGAACTGTTTAATTAATTACCGTTGGTTGACTGCTGTTAGTTATTGATGACGAAGGGCGACCGCTGACAAAATGGAAACATACCGCGGAAAGGGGGTCACAGAGTGGATGTGGGAATTCGCTTCCCGTATAATGCAGGGTTCAATTCCTACTGTTACCACCCCCCCCCCCCCTCCCCCCAGGCAACCCCCGGGACAAAGGCAACTCTTGTGGCCTGGGGTGGGGTATTTTAGTCTTGTCCCGGGGGTAGGGGGTGGGGATAGTTGAAGTATCTAGTCGCGCAAGGAATTATGGGGCGAAATTGGCGTCGTCGAAGTTAGCGGACTGCTTAGCTGGCCCGAATCCCTTCAATTTGTATGCGACTGGTTGGAGGAAAGCAATATTTTCCAAGTTTAAAAAACCTGTATTTGAAAAAAAACGCAAGAGAGGAGCGTTAAAAGCCAAAGAAACGCGGGCGAGAAACAAAAACAATGGGAGAGATGTTTCACTGACCTTTGCATGAGCCATACGAGTCCATGTCTATTTTGTAAAACGTAATAAATATTTTTTGTGTCCTGGGGGTGGGGAATTGCTTCTATCTTTCCCTTGTAAAATAGCCACCGGGATCTCGCCGGGATCTTGCCGGGATCCCGCCAAGAATCCCGTTCCCGCCGGGATCCTGCCAAGATCCCGCCGATATGAAAATTTTCCCGCCGGGATCCCGTCGCGGAAAAAATTCCCGTCCTGGATCTTGGCGGGATTCCCGCCGGGAATCCCTTTCTTACCGGTATCCCGGCGCGAAAAAAATCTCATCACGAATCCCGGCGAGAATCCCGCCGAGAAAAAAATCCCGGTTGTATTCCGGCGAGAATTTTTGTTCTCGCCGGGAAAAAAAAATATTGTTTAGAAATTCCCGCAGAGAAGTTCTTATCGACGAAATGCAAATCCCGGCGGGATGACAAGTTCCTGACATAAACTACTCCTCGGTTGACCCTGGAACCTTTTGGAGTTCAAAAGACAATCGTGACACTTTACTAAAAACTAAGTTCACTTTCAAAGAAGATTAGTCATCTGTGGAAAATATAGCGACGTTTTGAGATTTAATAGCGTAAAACGGTTTACTGAAAGTCCATCGAACGAAGAGGCGCGTGTTGCATAGATGTTAGATTTGTTGATTACTTAGGATCACGGTTGATTTGTCGATTAAAAGTGCGCGGTTTTTTCTGTGTATTTTATTAGCCGGTATAAAAAGTCTAAAAAGGCTTACCTTTGAAGGCTTACCTTTGAGGACTCCAGTGACCATTTCACTCGGTGATGATACGATTGCAAACGGAGTAGCAGAGGTACGGCACCGTTTTGAAGATTTCTCTTGAAATGTGACCTTGCGATTATCGTTATTTTAGATCAAGGGTCGCTAAAAAAGGTTCATGGATTGGAAGCTCATCCTTCTTTCATTTTTCTGTGTTGCCTGTTCTTCCCGACACGGACCACCCACTTAGCAAAAATTTGCGGGCTTATTCCCGCCAAGTATCGTTAACTGAGCAATATGATTGGCCGATGTATGTCACGTGGGCCATATACACGCCATCCCGTGATGATGTGAGCAACCCGCTTGAAGTGAGAATTTTCTCAGAAAGTTTGATTGCTGAATAATTCGTCGTTTTATCCACAATGCAAGGGTTGGAAAAATGTTTTGCTTAAAAGAAATGGAACATATGATGGAAAAAGTTGTTTTACGTCGTTTGATCAAGAAATTGGATCAACAAACTTGTTGGAACATTCTGGAAATGCGAACGAAAATGTCGAGCATCTTTGAAAGAACTGTACTGAAATTTTAGCAAAGTCATGGGAAAGCCTGAACAGTGGATGAAGATACCGTAATTCTGACTACTCACATTGAGGTAGTTATTACTTTTCTGTGCCGCTTTCATGTAAAGACTTTTTAGACTTGTGACTTCAGATCTGCCCGTGATTCAATGGAATTTTTACGAAATGGCTTCTTCCCAGCTTGGTTTGACTTTGGTAGATTGCGTAAAGCTGTGTAAAGTTTATATTCTTCTTGACCTTTACGCACAGCTCAAGAAAAAGGTTAGTTACACGATCTGTATTTTAATTTCAAGTGAATTGTGATGACCTTCTCATGCAAATAAAATATATCGGGTTGTTTTGATACAGAGGAATCGTATTTCACTGTGTTTGTTTGGCGACGTTCGGCGGGCTTACCTTCGATCCAGGTGGTGGGCGCACTAAGCGCGCAATGCATGCTGGTGCTTGTTCGGTTTCAGCTCATTTGCTCCCAACCGCCATCGTGTGAAGATGTCTGGAGAGCATCGAATTATCTCGAAATAACCACTTTTTGCTCCAAATATCGCCGCTTCTGCAAGTCTTTCGATTCTATCGTGTTATTGATATTAGGAAGTAACGATTTTCTCGGACTTAGTGTGGAAAACCATTGGTTTTGGACGTCTCAACGGGACTTACAGGTAAGCTAAATCATGTTTGTGGTTTGTAAACACTTTACACAACAAGTTAATACAACCTCTTGATAACCTATTGCTTTATAGCCACCGGGAAAAATCAGGGGCACCCTGAATATAGTGAGAGTGAACTGTGAATGATTTATTGAATCCAAAATTTTTATGTGTTCTGACTTTGATGTAGCTCAGAGAAAAATCAGCTAAATAAGTCAGTGGTAGTCTTCCTAGCGAACGAATTCATCAGTAGTCCGCAGCTTCAATATACATGTAGCTACATACCCCCTGCATAGGCCTATAATTAAAATCAATTATTGATATCCATTCAAGTCTAGTACTTCATGGCTGATACATGAAGGATCAGTCTATTGGCATCATGATAAATTACAGGGGCCAGAGTACATATTAGTGACTAAGCCGAAATGTTTTGTTGCTATTATGTTAGTCAGGGACAAAGCACAAACAGAATGAGCAGTAGCATCTAGTTGGATGGCTGGTAAAAAAATAAATTATTCATACATCTGAAAATCAGTCGAGTATGCAGCAGGGGCAGATCCATGATTTTATGAATGGGGTGGGAGTTAGTATGAGAGGGGAAAGCTAAAGTCCATAGGCCTGGGAGGGGTCTGGACTATGGAGATTTATTTACCCAGAAAATTTTGAAACATGTGAAAAGAGTATATTTGCATTTTTATTTCATAGCAGTTTTTAAAATGTATTATTAAATGGGACTGTGGATAGCAACGATGGCTGTTTTATTTTACATTCATACGTTTTCAATTGAACAATGTGGCTTGTAATTAAAAAGGGGAGAGAAAAAGAGAGGAGTCATAGAAGTTTTAAAAGCTTCTCAACCACCTCAACCCTCCCTTCAGATCCACACCTGTATATTTGTCAGCTGGATGCTTATGCTAAGATGGTTCAAGGCCTTTGTATGTTGGGGTAATGTCAGCCAATGGTTAGGTCTTTTGAGTTATTGAACAGCTAGCTAGCTACCAGCAAACTGCAGTGAGTGTAATTTTCTACATTGTAAAAACAGCCCTTGTTCTTACTACTGTGAAAGGCCTTCATTCTATATGGTTCCATAAAAGGATCCTCATTCATATAAAATGGGAGACAGAGGGCAAATGTGTTGCTGTTAGGTGTGCACAGGCCATGTTTATTTCCTTCCTTTATTGCTGCTGCACTGATTATAGAACTAGTTTATAATCAAGTTATTTGTTGTTCTTTATTCATCAGAGAATAACAGAAACTGAATGGAAAATGCCCAGGTGTGTTGGAGGAATAATTTGGGAGGCAGTAGTTACTTTACTCAGAGAAGCTTGAGCACCAGGATGTGAACAGTTAAAGATTGACTGACCAGATAAAGCAGTAGTTGGCATAGTTTGAGATGATGCAATCACAAATTTAGATGAATATCAATTTTCTTGAGGTTGTAAAAATAAAACATATAAAGAAACAATGTGCAACTTTGTGTCATTTCATATCTTCCTATTTTCCAATTTGACATCAATAATTTTATTGCTAGAAAGCAGGACAAATCCTTTTCCTGACACCCAAAGCTTGACAGAAATACTTTTATAAAGCCATTGTCACAGTAATGAATAAAACCCATTTGGTCTTTTAGAACCATTTTATTGAACTTCCCATTCCCCTCAATAAAAGGTTAATTAGCTGTCCTGATGAGAACCATGAGAGGTTGAAAGTTCTTGACAATTCCGAAAATGAGCTGTCCATGTGTATTTTCTAATATGAAGTCTACACCTTCTGGTTTTGTTGTGAAGTATAATTAACAGTTATTCTTCGAGGACGCGCCGGATATGAGCTGATATATATAACCAACGAGGCGCTTCGCCGAGTTGGTTATAATCAGCTCATATCCGGCAAGTCCGAGAAGAATAACTGTTTTAGTAAATTTTCAAACACTCAAATAACCGGAAGATGCAAAACAAAATTTATTTCCGCTCCAAGAAAAATACATGCCTACAAATGTCAACAAATGCAACTGAACGAGCACTGAAGGAAGCCTGAAGCAACTTTGTTTACGGGAAGTCCCGAAACTGAAACCAATACAAATCTGCACACATTTAAACTGAATGAAACCTGTTTACACTACAATTTTAAGCTTAACCTATTCTGTATTGTTACCTTGTATTTCGAAGAGGCTTGTCAATTCCAGCTGGAGTAGGCTTTCAAAATCAACACAATAAATATCGGGAATGAGAAAAGCATAAATATCGCAGTCGATCGTCAAGCGTTGGTGATGGTACAATCGAGGACGACTTCACAGTGAAATTATCTTCGAAGATCACTCTTTTTCTCTCCATCCATGTAGATATTGACGCTTTCCTTTGCTTTTTACTTCAGTGAACGTGATTTTAACTGGCTCGGTTTCGCTGGTTTCAACACAATTAATTCTGTAGTCGATCGTGCACGATTTGCTCTCCCGTAAACAACCCGTTCAGCCGTTTCATTCAACTTGTAAAATGAATATAATGTCCAGTTCACAATTATTTCTGATCTTCCCATTTTAAGCTAAACCATTTGCACAATTTTCCAGAATATACGAAACTTTAGAAGACACAGAGCGAAGATTAAAATTCTGTTTTGCTCTCTTTTCATTCACTGAACTGGCAGACCGCGCCAGCAGTTTTTGCCGCCGTTTTCATACAAATCATGCTTCATTTAGATTGAACTGAAAAATCACTCAGTCGATTTATACATTTTTAAAAAGTAATACCGAAGTTTAACATAAAGCTAGTGACGTTTTTAATCAAACAATTAATCCATTCGCCCTTGTTGGATATACAAGTACAAGAAATTCATCATTTTTCCATATTTGGTCAACTTAAGGATAATGGCTCAGATCCATAGAGGAGGGAACCAATCAGAAAGCTAGAAAATCATTATTCAGAGGTACAAATTTACTAATATTTATTAGTAACAACAGATAGAATACCGTAAATCCTCGAATAAGCGCCCCCCTCGAATAAGTGTCCCTCCTATCGGCCAAACATTGAAATAAGCTCCCCCCCTCCCCCCCCCTGTTTTTTTCTGGGTAAGAACTGAGACAACAAAGGTTGAGTATTGTGTCAGTCATGTTTCACTCGTCATTTTGTGAAATTATCGGTAATAATTATTCAGAGTCAAAGTTGAACTACTCTTGACTACTATACGAACAGATTTGCACATACTTGTTTCAGCTTGTGAACATGTTCGGTGAACCGAAAATAATATTACAAATAGCAAGATGCTGCTATTAGAACTACATGTATATGTACAGCTTTGTATATTTAATACTCAGGTTATAAAATTGTTTACGTGCAAATGTTTACTACTAGAGTAGTATTTCAAAAATAAATGACCGTCTGGCCAAGATTTGGGAAAAATAAAATAAGCACCCACCCCTCTCGAATAACCCCCGCCTTATCCTAAATTTGAAATAAGCACCCCGGGCACTTATTCGAGGACTTACGGTATTACACTTCAATGTGACCTTCAGTGTACAATCAAAACAATATTACAAAACACAAGAATGAAACCATTTATCATCTCTAGAGGTTCCAATTGAGTAGAACATGACCTAAACAATACAGAAAATAGTAGTTCCTTATTTCATCAGCATAAATACGTTCAACTGTGACGGCAGAATCAAGGCAGCATAAACAAATATGCCTCCCTTCGGTAAACCAGTCCTCTTTTGACGTTCATCTTGATTATTTTCCGGAACATATTTCCCAAATAGGGTTCTCTTAGTCCTAAAAGAATACAGAATTAAATAATTTGTCAGCAAAAATATAACATATTAAGCATCCAAAGAAAGTGGTAAATTGTCAAATGAAAGTGCTAAACTCGTAATGTGAGACTACATGTGATATTTTTAACTCCAAGTTATAATGGCAGGTAAATATGCGCGATATTTTGACTAATAAATTGCGCTATGACGGCGTTTCACACCTTACTGAAACCTCTCACAGCTCTACATGGTCTCAAAAAATGCACCATTTTCAGTTACCTCAAACGGCTCAGATCGACTGGTGCGATCTGGTGCGATCCACTTTCTACATTAAAAAACTTCTAATCTTTTGATTTATTACACTAAAAAGCCAAGCACCACTGGCTGAGAGCAGTGATCTGAACAAAAATACGACCTACTCGACGAGGCGAAATATGTGATAATTTTACCTTGATTTTTAAAAGCGATAAATTGGACCTTTAAACTTTATAACGAGGATATTTGATTAGACAGAATGATTACCCGAATGTTAATGTTGCTAAATATGACATCTTAGCTTCAAAAACGAAAGAGTCCTTTACGAAAAGAATGAATAAACTTACCCTGAAAAATCGTCTTCACCACTCGAATCTTCCGCCATGATGGATTCGTGACCAAATCATGCATTGCGCGCTTAGTGCGCCCACCACCTGCCTAAAAGTACCTGAACAGAAGCAATATTTATCTGGATAAATCCACCTACGTTATTACTTAACCTGATTACAGTTTTCACTTTTTAATACCTTGTGGCGTACAACAGTGAGTAAATTACGAACCTCGCGATCGTTTATTTTTACGACACTTGAACTCGGTGTAAACACAGCTTTCATTTGAAATGTTATCGCCAATAACGAGAAAGGAAACGGGAATTAATTTGAGGGTTGACAGAAACCAAGTGATTTTCAGGTGCTGAAATGCAGCGGCAAAATCCTGGCGGGAATCTTGCCGAGAACTTATGCAAAGAAGAAATTCCCGGCGGCCAAATATTCCCGGCAAGAAATTGGCCACAGATAAATTTTCCCGGCGAGATTCCCGCTTGTTCTGCGATTCCCGGCGGCCAAATTCTCGGCGAGATTCTCGGCGAGAATCTCGCCGGGATTCTTGGCGGGAGCGGAATTCCCGGCGGCCAATTTCTTGCCGGGATCCCGGCGCGAATCTCGCCGGGATTCTTGGCGGGAGTGGAATTCCCGGCGGCCAATTTCTTGCCGGGATCCCGGCGCGAATCTCGCCGGGATTCTTGGCGGGAGCGGAATTCCCGGCGGCCAATTTCTTGCCGGGATCCCGGCGCGAATCTCGCCGGGATTCTTGGCGGGAGCGGGATTCCCGGCGGCCAATTCCTTGCCGGGATCCCGGCGCGAATCCCGCCGGGATCCCGCCGGGATCCCGGCAAGATCCCGGTGGCTTTTTTACAAGGGTTGTGCCCGGGGGTGGGGAATAGGACACCAAGTGAATAAAAAATGGCAAATGCCTGGGGGTGTGCCCGAGGGGGGGTGGTAACAGTGGGAATTGAACCCTGCATAAATACGGGCAAACAGACTAACTATCCGTCCTGCCAAGACGAACTAGGCAGATAGTTCATCTGGACGGATAATCCGTCTGTTTGCCCATATTCATACCCAGACAGATTATCAACTGCCAGACAGCGAAACTAATGCAGAATGCAGTATACAGTATTGCTTTATTTTATGGTCTACTGGTGTCATTGCGACTGTTATGGGAGATCATACGGAACTTTGAAGTAAGCCTGTACGTATTGCTTTTAACAAAGTTAATAATTATTTATTATTGTGTCATTTCGTATAAATACGAGTCAATTAAGGCAAAAGTCCCTACCGGCTATGCCTAAAAAGTGAGTCTGATCTGGACTCAGTGGCATAGCTTTTGAAGCTAATACATTTTGAAATTTTAAAGTCAGGCATTTACTGAATTTTAAAATTAAAGGGACTAAAAGTAACAATGATGGTTGTATGTTGCTTTTCTCGGGTGAGGCTAAATCGCGTGGGTGGGTGGGTCGTGCGCCGTGCATCGTGGGTCGTGCTGGCCCATGATGAAAAGAAGGTTCTCACTGATTAGTTCCCTTTTAATAGGAAAACCTTTTTTCTATTAAGTAAAAACATTTTTCTTTCTTGTCTGGCGCGCAATTTCGTTGTTTTTCCCTTCATGTCTGCGGGACAATTTTGTGAAAGTGGCCTTAAAAATTCAAGTATATGCTTTACTTTGGCGTGCACCTTTGCCGAGAATTTATCAGAGACGTTTTATAATAAAAACTTTATTGAACTATTGTAGCTTGTTCGTTCTTCATTCTGTGTTGTCAGTAATATAAGATGTCGTTTTTTTCCAAGTTTAGGAGTTACGGAACTCACGCTAACCAATAAGTCCAATAACATCTGTAATTTGTAACAATTCACAGCTTTTCGTCGGCTTTTCAATTGAAAAAGATGAACAACTGCGATTTACTCTTTTGCTATCAATTAATTAACTATAAATCACAAAAAACTGGCTCAGGGTTTGAAACTTTTGAGTCGTTTGTTTTTAACTGAAAGGGATTTCTACCAAACACCTAATGGGACTTTTGTCTTCATGTTTGGTTATGTTTTATTGTAAGTGACCTTGCAGTTGTTCGTTACCGACCACTGATCTAATTATTAGCGTGGCAATGCTCAAGTATGATTGGTTAAAATAGCTGAAATGTACATGTTTACTGAAAGCCTTTGCAGTAGCAGTTCGTCATGGTGGATACAGGAATTTTCCCAACGGAAATGTTTCCGGCGACACCAGTTTCCTACTGATCCCCACATCCACATATGAACTCCTCCCTGATTTAAGTGTTCCGATTTCATACAACTGGCAGTAATAGAGAAGTAACTGATTGACTTATCAGCCAAACTGAGGAAGGTTGTCCTTGTCTATAAAATCGTTTGGAAGGTCTTCTTGTCTGTTTCAAGATTTTTCAGTCTTTAATAATAAAAAAAGATGTTGTGAACCACTAGAACAGCGATAATGTCAACGTGACACCTTCACCAAAGTAAGCATCTTTGAATGAAAGCACACAACCTTAAGAGCCTCTTTCATTGACACATATTCTGTGGCCTTTTTTTAAAATGTCATTTTGGAGAGAATTCAAACTGACGAATTCAAACTGACCTTGTTAAGTACCACACATTTTGAGATAATTTGAAAATTCAGAGATAGCTGGTAACTCAGCGTACACGCCAGAAACCCACCAGGGAAAAAACTGCTGTTGCGAGATGGCATTTGAAACAGTATAAAATAATGTATATGACGTGTCAATCTCGGATGCACGACACACAACGCACGACGCACGACCCACGAAGATTAGACAATCTCGCTTTTCTCAGCCTTTGGGTTTGTTTCAAGTACCTTGTTAGCTAGAAGACCCAAAATCTGTTTTCTGTGTAGCGGGTGTGACTTAGCGTTACAGTAATAGAACACTGACTAGTTGCGTAACAAGGTGTTAGGTTTCCATCGCTATATACAGTCGAACCTGTATATAACGGCCCTGTATTAAGCGGCCATCTCTATTAAGGTATCAGCCACCCTTCAAAATTGCCATTTTGTGAAATTTTCAATTTTTGAAATTCTGTTAGATCTCGCAAATAGCTTTAATTTCCAAAAATTCTACCTCAAAATGTTATTTCTGTGGAAAGTTATTGAACATGAAAGATTTCCTTCATTATTTTTCTGTAATTAGCTGTTGACATTTCAGTCATATCTTCAATTATCCAATAATTGTCTGCGCTGCGTGGCCGATTTCATAGCGAGCGACAAAGGTTTCTCCTACCACTTCCAGAGTCAAAGCAAAGTGACTTCCATCAAATCCATTAAAAGCAAAAATGAAGTCGCCCTGTACAAATACTACCTAAAGTTAATTTTAGGTTGAATTGATTCTGCGACACAAAACAGCGTACAAGTCGCTAGCGTGCGACCCGCGTGCATTTGTTTACTCCAATATTCGCATACTGTGCCTGTGAAAATAACTGTGGAAGATAGAATAACTTCTTACCCAGCTAATCTAATTTCTTACAGCACAGTCGTTTTGTGATCTCGTCGGTTTCATCTGATTTGAGGCGCCGTTCTGTTCGCTATCGCCTGGCTATCGTGAGTGTTTACGCGAACGTTTGTTCCTGTTACATGTTACCTGTCAAAGTCCTATTGTTGGAGAAAGTTGATCCCTCTATGGTATCGATCAGAATAGATACGTTTAGGTGTCATAATCTCATTCCAGGTAAGATGCCGAAAAAAATGTATTTTCCTTTTTATCTCGGAAGGAAAATTTTGCCGAGCGACGCGTGCGTTTTGAACTCCAAGTCGGCAGCCATTCAACCAATTTGGCTGAAATTTGGCCAGAATGATGACATACATCGCTTCTACAAAACTGTGTCTGCGAATTTTAATACTCCTTTTAATTTTAAAGCTAGAGCTTTTTTCCACAGGGAGTGCTAACTAATTGTCACTCCCAACTTCATTTGCCAATAAAAGAAAAACAAACGCACTTGTCAAAAATCTGAGACACAATTTTTTAGCCGAACGTGTTGAGAAGCGAATGCGGTGTTAATGGCTCCGTCAATTCCAAGCCCGACCATGCCCCCCCCCCCCCCCGGGCATTTGTCGGGCATTTGTCATTTTTTTGCCAGAAGGTTGAAAATGCCCCACGGTGGGGTCAGCTTACATGCACAAAATCCCCACGGTGGGGCTTCAGGAGCAGTGCAAATGCCCGACCCATGGGACAAGTTCAAAAACTTTTTGAGAGGATCGAGGAATTTAAAAATCTAAATTCCAAGCAGAACTATTAATGATGGATACTATAATTGTTCACAAATACATAGCTCTTTATTTATACCTGTAATCATGATTTTTGGAATATGGTGTTGAAGTCGAAGCTTCGGTCCGCCATCTTTGACATCTTTGGTTCGCACGTGGAAAGCAACGGTGCAAATGTTTGCACATGTGGGGTGGGGGTGGGGCTACGGTACACTTGAAAAGTGCGGGACTCAAACGAGGTTTAATATCAACTCAGTTTTTATATTTTTCTATCGGGGGCAATCAGGAAATTTTAAATAAACAACAAAACGTGTACGTCTTTTAAAATACGAAAGATCGCGTTGCTTTTGACAATGCCCCACCCCCGGGCTGCCCGGTTATAGCAAATGCCCCACCCTAGGGATGGAAAAGTTGTAAAATGCCCGACAAATGCCCGGGGGGGGGGCATGGTCGGGCTTGGAATTGACGGAGCCATAATCGTTTTCTTTTGTTTATTTCCGGAGGGGGTGGAACATGATTTATAAAGACATGTACTTTTACACATAGCTTCCCATTTTCGAAACACATTTAAGTTTATCGTTTTTTTTAGTAAAAAGCCATAATCTGGAATTATTAAACTTTCAAAAAATATATGGTTTATAAGGTTTTTTTTATAAAAACAACTAACGCTACAGCGATCCGCGCGCGGACGGTCCTGAAGGGTGGCTGATACCTTAAGCGGCCAGTTTTCTAAGTCCCGAGTTGTATTTGCTACTTGTATTAAACCTGTATTAAGAGGCAGTCCCGCTAAGAGCGGTCCGGTCAACTTCGGGTCGGAAAAAAGTTAGCCCTTATATTTTGTGGACGAAAAGGACTTGGTAGGTAAATGTTAAAACCGGGGTATTTTGTTAAATTTCTTGCTTTTATTTTTCGCTACACGCCGAAATGTCTTCGGCCGTCCGAGGTGGGATTTTAGGCCACTCCAGAAGTCGAAATTTGCGTTTTTCTGAGCCGCGCTGCTTCAACACAGGTAAGTATAGTTAAATATCAACCATACCACAGTATGTAGGTACATTTGACGTGCTTTGCAACACAATTTCGTAACGATTGGATAAAAATTAGATAAACCAGGCAAAATCAAAGACACCCTACCGCTTCGCTGGTCAAAAGGAACCGAAATTTAACTAAAAGCAAGAGTCGAAATCTCAAAAGTGGCACCTAAACTAGGGCTAAAATGCCCTTTAAAGCAAAGATGTAACCTTATTCTCACAGATTCTGAAGTTAAACCTGCGGGTATCGTCCTGTGTTGGACGCGAGCGAACGTTTTTTAGAGCTTATGTACAACAATGTTTACAACAAAAAGTACAAAGGTCACGGCTAGGATGGATGGTGCCCAAACGCAAATAATCGAATAAGAATGGTATTTTAGCAGTCCACAAGTACCTTAAATATTCCGAATACCTCATGTATTTATCTTAAGTGCCCTTTACCTTGGATTTTTATCAATCTAACGGTTGACAGTGCTAAATATATGCCTGATTCCCTTCTTTGTCGATTACCAGTTCAAATTAAATTTCGCACGCGACTACATGTAATCGATTTCAGCCGACAAACTTCACAGTAATAAAATACATTATTCTGAGTATAAAGATAGAAGTACATATTAAGCACTTATTAAAAGTCACTGGTAGAATATCCTGCTCGCTTTGCAACGGACTTTTTGGTCCAGTCAAGACAAGTAGCTTCAAGTTAATTTAGCAGGTGCCTGAAATGTTAAAATTCCAACGTCAAACTAGTTGGTACTTACCATCTAACCGGATTGCTACGATGATCTTCCACTATAGTTTGTAGATCGGGGTCTTTTACGTATTTAAACAAGTTGCCATTTTCAAAATCAAATTGGCTTCTCTGCCTCTCAGTCCGCCAAAAACGGTGTAGCGAAATAATATGCTAATTAGCAACTTTCTTATGAGAGATCATATTACAGATGTCACGCAAAGTCGATGGAAACTGCCGACTTTGGTGGCGCGCGATGGTAAAATATTCTCGGTTTTTCACTGTCACGCCATTAATAAAAAAAAATCGAAACCGTTCAATGAATGAAGTCAAGGAATTGACATGTCATAGATAATGAATTAATAAGGAATCAGTCCAAGTCTCAGGTCTGTGCGGTATTCCGTACTCGATAGAGCTCAGTATGGAAACGCCATGTTGGAAACGCACTTTGCCAGAAAGGAGGTTTGTTTTCTCTTGTGAACTTTCGAATATTTAGATAAATATTTTTCCTTAAACATAAATTGTTTAGAATGCTGAAAATTACCCGAAAAGTCATGTTTTAGATACGGAACAGCTCTGTCACGGCCGTCCTGCTGATGTAACGTACGATGAAAACTCGGAAATTTAAACCGTTCTATTTTCAAAAGGAAGCATGAGATCGAGCTAAGAAATTGTGAAAAGATATATATTTAGGTAATCTTTTCCTTGAATGAAGGTAATAATTCTGTAGGCCTCGCGATTTTGAATTTTAGAATTTGATGACGTCACGTGAAAACCAAGAATTGGAGTGTCCAACCATAGGAAATCTATCCCCGGGGTACTCCCATATAAAAGTTACAGTGATGATCGTCGCACCGCTTAGGGAGTTATCCTGGTACCTTTTAGAGTATTATAATTCGGGAAAAAAATAGGAAAGGAACTGGTTTTGTCCAAGAATTGGTACCTCTTAGGGGTGCAAATGAATTGGAGCCACACCCACAAAACGAGCTTTTGATATCTTTACGTCTCCAACTTCCAACCGTTTCCGTTTCTCGATATCAAGCTGGGGATAAACAACAACAGGTTACAGATGGGGACTGACACGCGTAACTATTTCCACCACACATCACTCCATAGATCACTGTAAACTGGCAATTCCCTACAGCCAGTTCCAGCCGAATCTGTTCCGACGACGACGATTTCACGGCCAGAGCCTATCGTGGGACCCCACCTCAACCGTTCCACGCGACGAGGCACTAACACCACCACCACGTCTGAGCGGTGCCACAGATAATAGAGTCCCGCTAGGACTGACGTACCATCCCTTCAACACTGGCACAAGGCGTATCATGCTCGACAACTTTAACATCTTGTCCTCCGAGAGGAGGCCGTGACAGGCAGGATTTTCCTCAGTTCTCTCTTGTGTCATATCGTCGAGACAGAAACCTCAGGGATGTTCTCTTGCACTATGCAGACATCGCACACACTGATACCAGATCGTTTACCTGCCGTCGTCCTCGCTGCCTCCGTGTAAGAACATCACATCTACAAGGCCCAAGAACGCATATACCATCCGTGACCGCTTTACCAGTCAGTCTGTGAATGTGGTGTACTGTATCACGTGCCACTGCTGTACCTGTTCCTACATCGGCGAGACTGGGAGGCGACTACGAGAACGCTTCAGTGAGCACCTGCGTAGTATTCGCAACCAGTCTCCTGGCTTTCCCGTAGCTGAGCATTTCAACTCAGCTTCCCACTCACTGGATGGCATCATGGTCTGTGGTCTCAACCAGTGCACCGGCAGTAACACCCGCCGCAAGCAGCAGGAAAGGACGCTGATATTTGAGCTTGGTACCCTCAGGCCAAGCGAACTGAACATTAGTTTCAGTTTTCGTTGACTCTCTGTGTTTCCTATGCGCGCATTCCATATGCACGCGCTTACAAGGGAGTTTTTTTTTACTGTGTTTCTTGCGCGCGCATTCTACGAAGACACCACCAAGAAACCGCCGTTTTTTCCTTTTTAACATCTATTTCGTTGGACACCCCATTCCCCCACAAAAAGGGGGGTAAAACGTACACTAACGCTTATCCGTTAAACGAGTAGGACAGACGGACATTCAACGACTTATTTAAGGTGATTCTTTAGTATTGCACGGCGCATCCTTAATGCGCATAATGTCGCGCGTAATTTATAGCGCGCGCATAAAAAAATGGCGGCTTTTTCTTTGTGGCTATGCTCGCCAGGGAGGTAAAAAATCGTTTTCTCGTAAACGAGCTCGATGACCAATATTTTTTATTGCATAATTTTGATGTTCAAATTATCCTTTTTAAGTGAAACAAAATAAAAAAATAAACATTTTCGGAAGGAAAAAAAGATCTCGCTAAAAGCGTGCACAAAACCGTTACTCGTGGGTGCAAGTTATGACCTTGCGTGATATCTGTAATATAATCTCTCATAAGAAAGTTGCTAATTAGCATATTATTTACTATTTCTCTTGGCGATCCTTGGCGGATGGGTTTGTCTATAAGAAAGGAAACAGTTTGGATTTATATTAACTGCAATTTTCGTGGCTTTGCCACTCGTATATTTTACCATCGCGCACCACCAAAGTCGGCAGTTCCCATCGACTTTGCGTGACATCTGTAATATGATCTCTCATAAGAAAGTTGCTAATTAGCATATTATTTCGCTACACCGTTTTTGGCGGACTGAGAGGCAGAGAAGCCAATTTGATTTTGAAAATGGCAACTTGTTTAAATACGTAAAAGACCCCGATCTACAAACTATAGTGGAAGATCATCGTAGCAATCCGGTTAGATGGTAAGTACCAACTAGTTTGACGTTGGAATTTTAACATTTCAGGCACCTCCTAAATAACTTGAAGCTACTTGTCTTGACTGGACCAAATATTATAAAAAAAGTCCGTTGCAAAGCGAGCAGGATATTCTACCAGTGACGTTTAATAAGTGCTTAGTATGTACTTCTATCTTTATACTCAGAATAATGTATTTTATTACTGTGAAGTTTGTCGGCTGAAATCGATTACATGTAGTCGCGTGCGAAATTTAATTTGAACTGGTAATCGACAAAGAAGGGAATCAGGCATATATTTAGCACTGTCAACCGTTAGATTGATAAAAATCCAAGGTAAAGGGCACTTAGGATAAATACATGAGGTATTCGGAATATTTAAGGTACTTGTGGACTGCTAAAATACCATTCTTATTCGATTATTTGCGTTTGGGCACCATCCATCCTAGCCGTGACCTTTGTACTTTTGTTGTAAACATTGTTGTACATAAGCTCTAAAAAACGTTCGCTCGCGTCCAACACAGGACGATACCCGCAGGTTTAACTTCAGAATCTGTGAGAATAAGGTTACATCTTTGCTTTAAAGGGCATTTTAGCCCTAGTTTAGGTGCCACTTTTGAGATTTCGACTCTTGCTTTTAGTTAAATTTCGGTTCTTTTTGACCAGCGACGCGGTAGGGTGTCTTTGATTTTGCCTGGTTTATCTAATTTTTATCCAATCGTTACGAAATTGTGTTGCAAAGCACGTCAAATGTACCTACATACTGTGGTATGGTTGATATTTAACTATACTTACCTGTGTTGAAGCAGCGCGGCTCAGAAAAAACGCAAATTTCGACTTCTGGAGTGGCCTAAAATCCCACCTCGGACGGCCGAAGACATTTCTGCGTGTAGCGAAAAATAAAAGCAAGAAATTTAACAAAATACCCCGGTTTTAACATTTACCTACCAAGTCCTTTTCGTCCACAAAATATAAGGGCTAACTTTTTTCCGACCCGAAGTTGACCGGACCGCTCTTAGCGGGACTGCCTCTTAAGCGGCCACCTGTATTTAGCGGCCACTTTCTGAAGTCCAGAGGGTGACCGTTATATACTGGTTTGACTGTATTTACATTGCACGTACACACGCGAGCGTAGGATTGAAATACTAGTTTGTCAATGATTCAGAATGATTCAGCATCAAGGTTGAGCTGAGCTCCCTTTCCTGGAATGTTCTTATACATACTAATTTATGTCAATGCATGTACTTATAAATACTGTAGTTGTTCTCAATAAAGTTAGTTGATATACAGTAAATGTTCTAGCTGCAGTCGTAGTTGCTGTCTCAACAAGCTAGCCCCGACCTGTGGGACTAACCGTACGTGGATCGGCCCAACGTCACATCTGATTTGCATAATGCAATTCAAAATGTCAACATCGATCCCTCCAGTGGTGGTGGTTATAATTGACTGGTTTTCAGGTTGCATTCCATGTACATCCCAAGCCAAGATATGCCAACATTTTCAAAAATCTATGCCAACTACGCAAAAGAAGCTAGGTCATCTGCACACAAGTCAAGCTTACACATGCCTGTATTTACCAAACACTATGATCGTATGTGATCATAGCCTCTGTATCAGGCGCTAGAAGCGTGAGTTGGAGGGGTATGCACGGCCCTAAAAACTCGGACTCTTCTCCACTCTGTCTCAGCGTCAGCTGCTACGCAGGCTAATGTGGTCAATATGCCAAACACTTTTGAAACCGGCACACTAGCCTGCGTATCAAGCGTTCCTATACGAACGAAAAGCTTTTTCCGCGATCGAAGAGCTTTTTCTGCATTTTGGCCGCGCGAAAATTGGGGCGAGAGCAAAAAAGACGGAGAGGGGGGAGGGAGTCGGGAGGTTCGTACAGGAACGCTTGCTTCGCAGGCTACCGGCACACCAAAGATCTTTGGCGTAACCATCATATCCCATGTTTTCCTAACAGCTAGTATATTATTAACACCAACTACTGTTTTCACCCATAGCTCCTTCATGCCTTCTTGACCCTGATCTTGGAGAACATAACTTCCTAAGGACAGCTTCCAATTTAAGAATCCATTATGTGGCTAAAGGTGATCCAAGCAAACCACTAATGCTGTGTCTGCATGGCTTTCCTGAGGTGTGTTTTTCATTACTTTAGCCATGTGTTTAGGGTAAAGGACTGGCCCTGAACAGGTTCAACCCCTTCACAGCGGTTATTTGGGTTATCATGCAATGCTTCTGCCCACTAACCGGCTGCTTAAACCCAACTGCATTTCCTTTCCTTTTGTTTTGACCACACAACTTTGACACCTATTTGCAAAAACGTGACAGTTACGGTTTGCTGAAAAGCTGCTATTAATATTGCTTCCATTCTTGAACTAAGGATGCCTGTTGTACTTATAATAATGACATTTTTTCAATATTTTTTCATAATTATGAGGCATTTTTTAAATAAAACTTGTTTGTTTTATTTCGATGTCTGGTGTGTGTCACATTCAGAAGGCAACATATACAGTACATACTGATGCCAGGCTGTCTGTTTTCCATTTTCAACACTAGGGTCACTATAATTAAGACGAACAACATTTGATTGGTGTATAATTTTGTAGTCGGCGAATTATGGTGTACATAATGGTTATAGGAGAAAAGCTGTGATAGGCTAAACTGTGGGGTTTGAGCAGGAGTGTTAGTGGGGAGAAGCATTGCTTGCATGACAACCCAAATATTGGCTGCGAAGGAGACAGGAGGTATCACAATGCTGCCGATTTTCTTTAATAATTTAATATTAAGCTAAAATCATTTCTTCAAAATTTTATCTGGATGAGGACCCCTTTGAGGAGCCTCCCTTAAATGGATGCCTCTTGTAAATTAGTGTCCTCAATCTGAATTATTTACTTGCTAAACAATATCAACTTACTTCAAGGTTCAACCATGCCTATTTTCTCATAATTAGGCCCCAGTACCACCTGCCAGGGCACTCTCAATTTTGACCAGCAAACCCTCCCCCCACCCCCCACATAGATCATATATGGCATTGTAATGGCATATTAGCACAATTTAGTGGCTGATTTAAGTTGTCCAAGTTTGTTTTTATAAATCTCCATGTTTCCAGTTTGTTTCAGGCTGGAAGGTCTGTCTAGTTACCTCCTATAATTATTATGATAAGGTGTTAAGCTTGCAGAAGGTTCAATCACGACAGGTATTAGATGTGATATGTGTTAGTGAGGTCTGAGCATCATTTATCTTATTAATTTTCTTTATTATCATATATCACTTGACAGTTTTGGTATTCGTGGCGATATCAGTTGAAAGCTTTCAGTGATGACTACAGAGTGGTTGCCATGGATATGAGGTAATAACTGACGATTATGCACTGCTTACTTTATATTACTATAGTGTTATAATTTTACACAAGGCTTTTAATCTAACTGTTAAATTTTAGTAAAAGATTCATGGCATTAAATTATCTTGACACAGTTAAAATCTTGACACATTTAATATGTAATATTTGGCTGGTCACTTTGCCAGGAATATGTTTGTTGATGGTATTTTAGCAAATTTGGACATCTTAAATGTACACACTGCCAGTGTTTAAAGCCTGGTTCACACTTGTGACATAAGCATAAAGCGCAAGCAACATACGCCAGACGCAGTAATGTGTTGATCATTTATTGCAGCAATGTTCTAACAAAAGGCACTAATGATCAACACGTTACTGACTGTGCGTATCATTGTTGCTTGCGCTTATGCTTATGTCACAAGTGTGAACCAGGCTTAACTGTACCGGGATCTTGGTGTGTGTCTGCAGCCTTCATGTAAGATACAATGAGCCTGTTTATCCTATTGGCTTGGAATTTATGAATTCTCCTTAATGTTAGTTTAAAAATGTTGATGTATAAGATCTGAGAATTTGGCAATACAGTCCAACTCTCTCTAAAGCGGACAGTTAAATGTAACTTGACACTAAAGAAACCTGTGACGTCAGAACTGGAATGAGATCTTTATTACGGCAAATTACAATAATATTGCATACTTACAGTCCCTTTCAAAGCTGATCAGTAAAACTATTTTACAGTTTGATTCATGCAAAGTGAATGGTAAGTCCACCAGTAGGTCAATTTGAATTAATTTCTGGCCTATAATCTGTTGATTGTGCAAATAAAATTTATACACTTCTAGCATCTGCCTTCAGAGGTATTTTTCGCCAGAATTTTGCTAAAAAATTGTCCTCTGTCCACCTTAGAGAGGTGTACAGACAAACAAGTGAAATTCAGCCGAGACCAGCCATCTATGTCTGCCTTAAACTTAGGGAGGTGTCCGCCTGACAGTGGTGGACCCGCTTAGAGAGAGTTGACTGTACATCTGCCGTGCGGATAATATCCCCAGGCTATAGTTGACAGCTTTTATCTTTCCTGAATGTCTGCTAGACAAGTCAACAACAACAACAACAACAACAACAACTAGACAATGTGTCAGTTGATGTTATATTATTGGATAGTACATGTAGGTGTTACAGTGAAATGCACCCTACCGTTGCAAACTGGAGAAAGTTTTTGATTAAACTTTTTTGACATCAGTTTTGACAACTTTCTGATGGCTTTCATTTCAACTGGCCAATCAAAATGCAGAAATATGAGAGGCGGAGTTGTGAAGCTCCACTTTTGCATTCTGATGATTGATATCTCCGCCTCCCACAATTCTTGCAATCATTTGATTTGCTAGTTTAAATATCTTAAAGCAATCAGAAAGTTGTCAAAAAGATGTCAAAAAGTTGTCAAAAAATTAATCAAAAACTTTGTCGAGTGGCAACGGTGGGGCACGTTTCGCTGTAATCAACTCTTTGGAATGAAATTAAGAGTAAAGTCCTGTTCCTTTTTTAGGGGATATGCAGAAAGTGATCATCCAACAGGACGAGACCAGTATAAACTTTCCTACTTGGTAAATGACGTTAAAGAGATGGTAAGGTGGAATTTTGTATTTTTATTTAATGGTACAGTCATTTCACTTTGCATTGTGTGGGAGTATGGTTTTTATAACGTATTACCGTTTATTCTTAAATTCAAATTAAGGACATTATGCCTTATTATCTCATATGGGGCCTTGTCTAATTAACCTATATTATGGCATTGTATGTACAGGTAACAGCTCTGGGGTACAGTTCATGTGTGTTGCTATGTCATGACTGGGGAGGAGTCATTGGATGGTAAGGGAATATGAAAATAATACATTCTTTAACGCTCTACCAGTTAGTCTGATGTAAACATGCATAAGGGCTATTGACATGTCCAAGCTAACAGGTATTGTGAATGAATGAAATTGGAATTATATCTATCATACATGTTGGCCCAGGTCATCAGTTTAGTCTCAGGGGCAGATCCAGGAATTTTTGATAGGGGGAGTGGGGGGGGGGGGGGGGGGGAGGGAGGTGCCAGGGTTTTTCCGAAAATGTGAAGTACTGTAGAAGGAGAACTTTTGGAAGTAGACAGCAGTAGATATTACTAAACCCTTTCACATGGTGTAGCCATGTTCAGGTTAGGCATGGCGGGGGGGGGGGGGAGGGGGGGGGGAGGGGATGGGGAGTGCTCCCTACAATTGGGGGGGGGGGGTGTTTGGAGGGCCTCCACCAAGCGAAAGGGAGATCTGGTAAAGTTCGATTTCAAGGCCCGATATACGGGCCTTGTTCTTAGTTGTCCTTCGGTCTGTTGTGATCGAATAAACATGGATGAATTCCTGGAATTCGACGGAGTTATTCTGAGAATTCTTCGAGACAGAGGTTTGGAAAACTTTGTTATAAAAACCACAAAAGGAAGCTTTGCGGGAGATCGTTTTTTAAAGAAAAGGGACTGTTGATACTGTTTAGTTGTTTCTTCCGACAGGCTACGGAAAATCTCTAGTGTTCCCGCGAATATGCGAAAATGTTTCAGTAGCGAGAGCCAATCACAGCACACATTAGAATAAGACGATATTTTAAGTAGTATCCAATATAGAATAGGCGTTATTTCGAACTTTACCAGATCTCACTTTTCAGTGTCAGACAGAGTGGGATCTGGGTACGAGATTACCCTCAATAGGGGGTCCGGGACTCCCCCCGACCCTCCCCCTGGATCCGCCAGTGCTTTGTAAAACAGGCAAACAACTGCAACAAACAATTGATTTGTTCAGCATGATACTTTTGTTACTTTACACATTGACACCTACACTGGCCATAACCGGCCAAGAAGAGACCACGGACTTGTACCACTTACACTCTTCACTCCAGAGGATGTCTGATATTCAACTGATAGAGTAGGAAAATGTATAACAAAGCATGCCTATCTGAGCATGAAACGTTGAAATGGGCCTGCAGAGATACACACAAAACAATTAACTTGGAATTTTCCCTCCAAAATCACCAAAAAATTGTAATAGTTCACTTTCCCCAACGTTTAGGTGGAAACTTTTCCAACGTGAACAAAGACGACTGAAAGGCCAACAACACCACAAAATAAAATGAGAGAAAAAGGAGAGAAAGAATGGCAAAAAAGGAAACGAAAAGAAACGAAACTGTCAAAATTTTGATTTCTGCAGATGCATGCCCAAGGAAAATATTGAATTCATTGCTTCTAAGTAGAAGGGGATGTTAGTTTATATGTTTGTAGACTAAGTTTTAGACAGTTAGGCAGTAAACGGTCATGATAACGGCCAGAAATAGGCATCTGTGATGTTAGATTGCCGTTTTTTGGAAAAAGCCCAGGTGTCAATAGGTTAACATCATGACTATTGCCAAGATATCTACATGTAGAATAAGTCAATTTAGAGCTGTCATGTCACAGCTACAAGCATGTTTATTTATTTTTTCATTTCAGGAGTGTTGCGCACATTTATCCAGATCTTGTTGACAAGCTGATTGTTTGCAACTGTCCACACCCGAAGTAAGAACACAAGTTTTTGAGTCCTAAAGTTCAGAGCTGCATTATTAACAGTTGGTCATTGGACAATGAATGATCACTATTTGTACATGTTCGATGAAATCTCAACTGTGGTAATTCAACATAATGTCTGAACTAATTTTTTGATTATCAATCGAATGGCAGTGAGCGCATCCTGAGCAATTTTTATGGGTACTGCGCTTGCGCAAGTGCCCATTATTGTCGTCGTCGAAGCATTCTTAACATTCCTTCGTAAGACTTTTCGTAAGACTTTTTTTGTAACAATTCTTTGAATAACTGAACATGATATGGCATTGTTCGATTGTTTCGCTTCATTGACAGTGGTGTCAAGTGCAATGCTCAAAAAAGAAGATTGGCATATTAGTGAGCTACATGGAGAGAAATTGCGTTGCAAAATAAATATGAAAGACACGTTTGTTTTTAAATGTTTTTTATTTACGTAGGTGTATTTCTTTGACAACTGCACGAACAGGGTCGCGTTTGATTGAGTCACATTGTTGAAGCTTTTGTTGAGTAACCGCCGGTCTTTTAGAGTCCTTCGTACAATTCATTTGTTTGATTAGGGCCCGGCCGCACTAGGCGAATTTTTGTTTGTTTTGCAAAAATATCTGTCATCAGTTCCGTTTCACAAGTGCGAACGGCGATTTTTTTCCTACCAAAATTTTGTCAAGCCTTACCAAACTTCAAAGGCGCCGTCATCCTGCCCCAGAGCAGGACAAAATCATGAATTTTGTCAAGCGTCAAAACTGACAGATTCGTCAATTCACACACATTAATCTCAAGGTTACAGCGATGATTATTCGCTTGCCTCGGTCCGTACAACTTGTACCGGTCCAAATTTTACCTGCTAGCAGCACCTATACTGATGTTTGAGTAGCACAATTTGCTTTACAAAGCAGTGAACAGTGCACGTCCGATCGGGTACAAGTTTGCGCTAAAAAGTGACAGTGACAGTCGGGAAAAGCGGCAAGAAACATGCAAGTCGTTTAAAATTTCAGTCCGAGAAGAAGAAATATCTAGTTAATCAGTTTGTGTATCATACCACGAAGGCAGGAGAGTAAAAACTTTAGAAAGTACTGGTTTTAAAAGATTGTCGAGGAGTTGAATGCAAAATTTCACAGCAACAACAGAGGTTTTCGGTTTCTACGTGATTGATATGTTGTGGTTCGCGAAAAATTTGTCATGATTTTTGGTTTTCAAGTGCGTACGCGTTTATCAAAATGAAAATTTGGCGGAGACAAAATTTGTAGTATATTTTGGTAGCGCCAAACAAATTTTGTCAGCCTAGTGCGGCCGGGACCTTACGTTTAAGCCTCACGCGCGAGGGGCGAAGCCGCGAAAAGAAGACGGCGAGCTAGTTTACTGGAGCAGAATTTTTGAAAATCATTCCGGCACAGCTTCAGTTGTTTAAAACGAGCAATTGATAACTGAAGAGATAAATGAAATTTCTACAGGTAAAAGGTTGTCGTGTGACGTGTATTCGTGTGACCCTCCATAGGAAAAGGGGGCTTATCGCATCAGCGTTTCAAGGCGTTTATATTTGAAACGCATTTGAAACCCGTTTGAAATAATTTGAAACCCGTTTGAAACACATTTCAAACAGTGTTAGAAACGTTTACTTTTTTCAGCGTTTGAAACGTGGAGAAACGCATTTGAAACGCCCATCTGCCAACAACCTGCATTATTATTACCACTGAAGCATAATTATTCGACAACACAACAAATGCTGGACTGAAGATGGTAAACGGTAACTTCAGGCGTCGTTAATGAAATTTAAAAAAGCTAGATAAATCACGGTGGTGCAGTCACACTTTTACTTTTGATTAAAAGTTCAGTAATATTCCATCGTTAGGTCGATCAATAAAATAAACAACAAGAAAGTTTTTATAGAGTGCATAGCAGTATTCTCAAAATTAACGGAAATGTCAACAAATATGATGCGTTTACAAGCTATGACATTATTTGTCAACTCCTGTAATTCTGTAATTACCTTTCCTTTCGAGTATGAATTCAAGATCGTACCACATTCCAATGCATGAATTAGTATTCTTGGAGCGTCGTCTCCGTTGATTTAAGCTTCATCTGAGTCGCAACCATCGAAAACCTTCCACTCGGTTTTCGTACAATATTTGGACAAAGTTCAATCAAGTTCCGTATGCGAAGCCGGTCGCTTCGCCAACAAGTTAACTCGCCCACACTGAAGTCAACTCGCCTACATCATGTACCTAGTAATTAATTTGTTTAATAAGAGAACAGCGCGTAAAAGTGTTCTAAAGACGCTGGAATAATCCTGGGGAATAACCTCGTTCTAAAAGAATGTTTACGCGAAAGATATCAAGAAAGATAACAGGAATGTTCAGGTGTATTTCTTGTTTTAAAAAACGTGTAAGCGAGCACGTACACAGTATAAACATCATTACATGTGTATAAATTGACGATCTTGCAACGTTTTTCAAACACTTCGCAAGGCATTGAGCGTGCACCTAAAACAGAAACGCTCGGGACAAGGCTTGACACGACATCGACAGCAGACAAGACTTCTAACCGCAGATCGAGCATAACGCACGCAACACTGACGTTTGTCATGGAGGCCCATCAGTTCTATGCCTCGATTCCAAGTGAAACCAACACAGTACGATAACTCCTCGTTTTCTTTCCTGTAATGTTACAACAATTTACCTCAATGTCCTCAATGTATTAACTCCTCTGTATTCAAAAACATACTTGTAACTCTTGCGGGTCGAAAGACGTCAGTGTTATCTTTAGTTAATCAGTCCGCCGATCATCTGTTCACAAAAGCGCGACATTCTTTTGTATCTTGAATGAAGGAAATGGCGGTCGATTTTTACATACGTTTGTAGTTCTGTTTCAATTTTTCAGTTAATGCACTCTATGGATTTTTTTTGTGTTAATTCTACTAGCTGTTAGCAGTTTTTTTTATTGCGTGCGTCATGTATCCAGCATGATCCAGAGAACAGATAATAATCTACGGAATGTAAATTAGGCTACGACCGTCAATGATGCATACAAGATTTACGAATGAACTTTATAATTTTAGAAACTTTACACGTCATCGATTCTTAATATTTTGTTTACGTTTAATCCATGATTATGAGCTGCCACTTCGAAGCTATCCGTATATCGGATACTATTTTTGAGCTAAAGCTATAAAGTTCCCGCTTTTAGCATTTATTAATAGGACTTGTTTCCATCACGCTTGAACCGGTTCTGCAAAACTTTTTCTATTCATTCGTCTAATAGTTCGTGCGCGAGCTTCCCTACAAAAAAGACCCTAGTTTGTCCGGCTCTGTTATAAATTTGGCCGGCGTATGGCCGTTAACCTCTGTAATGGTAATAATTATGCACATCTTAATTAATTATTTTTGTGTTTTCAAACGCAATGAAACGCGTTTCTTCTGTTTGAAACGCCTTCAGTTTGAAACCGTTTGAAACACATTTGAAATGCATTTGAAATAATTTGAAATGCGTTTGAAAAGCATTTCAAACGCTGCGTTTAAATGCGTTTGTAAAAAATCACCTTAAGCCCCCTTTTCCTATGGAGGGTCACTTAATTTATTTATTATTTACTCATTTAGTCACACGCGCGCGCGAGGGGTGAAGTCAGAGAAGAAAGTATTGCTGAGGGACCAAATAATTTTGTTATGCTAGCGTGAATTTACAACTCTTTGAAATCTTTCAGAGCTTCAGTTGTTGAAAGGCTGCGCGAATGCTGCTGTGTAAACAAAGATATTACAGTATGACGACAATCAGAAGAGTATGAGTGATGAGTGATTTGAGAATTTTGTTATGTCAGCATGAATGCTGCGAATGCTGTTGTGACAAAGATCAAAGCCGCGTGCTGGATTGCAGAAAATTAATTCACCGCGCTTTCGGGAGTCTGACGTTGGACATCGTGACAAAATGATATTAGAAAAATGGATTTTAGATCTACTATTGTTAAGTGTGTTAAATTTTTTTCGAAACGAGGAATGATTTTAATATGAAAATATCTTCTAAAATTAAAGACGAACTTATCTGCTTGGTTTGTAGACGAAAGATAAGATCATCTCATTTGAGCACAGTTTCCGTTGTTTTAAGAAAACAGTGGGTGATTGTATTCAAATTAGCTTGGGTTTCAAGTATTGTTAGATGTACTGATCAAAATGACATGAAGGTAAATAAACTGAACAGAGTTTGTTGTCCGCAACTGAGAAGTCGGCGAGCTAGTTTACGAGAGCAGAGTGTTGCTAAAAGTGACCAAATAAATTTGTTACGTTAAACGTGAATCGTGCAGTGTACTGTAATTACCCAGTTCAGTTAGCTAGGATATGAGCAGAGTCACGTCACGCGCGAGGAGCGAAGCCCGGGGGGGGGGGGTGCGGTACTCCCCAAAAAAATTTGGGTAGGGGTGTGCCGCTGGACTATAAAACCCCTTAACCTGTACCGACTACAAAACGCTAATTTTGCGACCCCTGTTCCAGACTAAATGTTAAAAAAGATACCCTGTTCCAGACGATTTTAACGATTTTTTTCTAACCCAAAAGGCTAAACTAGTAAGCAGCAGTTGTAAAGCTTCTTTAAATTCAAAATGGATTAATGACAAACAATTGCAAGAAACTTTATGTGACATGTAATTTACAATTTACGGACAAATGTATCTATCGATTGACAGGATTTTGCTGCGGCCTTTCTATTTCGCTCTTCTGTGACCTCTGGCTCTGTTCGGTCCATTTTATCCAATATTGACACACATGCTGAGCCCTTTTGCAGTTCATTATTGGGGTACCCAGTCTTCTCTCATTTTGATAGAGCCTGGGGATTAAAATTCCGTATGAGGGTTTTAGGTCGAATTTATCGTTAACGTTAAATTCAGCTTATAGAATCTCAAGATCTGGTCCAAAATTTAATATGTCACCCAGCAAATCTACAAATGGCGGACCTTCGATGTTATCTTCGTTGATTCAGGCTTCATTTCCAGACTACACCAGTTAGCGAATTAGAGCTTTTCATTCACTTTATTTTCAGCCATCGGTCCACGGACGCACCTGTCGCATCCCTCGCCCTACGGGCCTGATTATTTTAGTGTGGTTAGCCAAAGCAAGAGATGTTGCCTTAGGGCTAGGGTTATCAAATGCAATACACCAAAGAAAAAAATAACAAAACCAACAAAGTTGCTGCACTATCCTCAACGGCGACAACTCGGAGAACGAAGTCTTGACCTATATTATCAATTGAGAGGTCTGGTGAGAGTTAACGAAAGCCATTGGCGTGGAAATGTTTATATCTAGTATGTCTAGTATACATGTTATAAAGGGATGATGTGGATTCATGACTGCTGGGTAGAGAAAAAATATAACTTACTGATTGAAATCGTGAGAGTCCCTAACCCATTTCGTTTAATCGGCTCATGGGCTACATGTATGCGCATTCTCTGAGTAAAAAATGCAGTAGCCATGAGCACGCCTCGCGGGCCTATTTTTCACTATCGATATACATGTACAGTTGTACTGTATTTACTCAAAAAAGTGCCTCCCTCGATTAAGCGCCACCCCGAATAAGCACCACACCTAACAGCAAAAACACTAATAAGAGCTGCCCTTGAATAAGCACTGCACCCCTCGACAACAATGCGGCGCTTATTCTAAGCACTTGAGCTCTAGAGAGGAGCTGTCATCATTCAAATTGTGTGTTGTAAAAATGAACAATGTATGGTTTGTTTTAAACCAACTGCGGCAATTTATTCTCGTGTATAACAATATTCGAAATGTATATATAATATTTAATAATTGTTCTCTGCTTTACTCTCTCTTGTTTTTAATGGATGGTTTATCAAGCACCTCCCCCAATTTAAGCACCACCCTCGAATAAGCGCCACACCAATTCTTGGTTTTTCACGTGACGTACGTCATCAAATTCTAAAATTCAAAACCGCGAGGCCTATAGAATTTTTACCTTCATAATTTCAACGAAATATTACCGAAATATATATCTTTTCACAATTTCTTAGCTCGATCTCATGCTTCCTTTGAAAATAGAACAGTTTAAATTTCCGAGTTTTCATCGTACGTGACATCAGGAGGACGGCCGTGACAGAGCTGTTCTGTATCTAAAAAGTCACTCTTCGGGTGATATTCAGCATTCTAAACAATTTAACTTTAAGGAGAAATATTTATCTAAATATTCGGAGTTCACAAGAGAAAACAAACCTCCTTTCTGGCAAAAGTGAACTCCAGATGTTTTTTCCTATTTCCGGCCGCCATGTTGGTGCCCCTCAGAGAGTCACCAACATGGCGTCTCCATATACTGAGCTCTATAAATTTGTGTGGAACATTTTGACAAATAACTCGAGTACGGAATACCGCACCGACCTGAGACTTGGACTGATTCCTTATTTATTTATTATCTATGACATGTCAATTCCTTGACTTCATTCATTGAACGGTTTCGATTTTTTTTATTTATGACGTGACAGTGAAAACCGAGAATAGGTAAAAAAAGTTAATAAGCGCTGCGGCGCTTTTTCAAGTAAATACAGTTTTTATACAACAACATTTGTAAGCTGTGGTTGTTGTAGAAATTCAGCAGGCTGGCAATAGCATCATTCTCTGATTGACATGTAACTGTACTTTGTCGCCTTTGACCAAAGAATGCCCTTACACCTAGATCACCCTTACATTTTTTTCTATTCCATGGATTTACTTCTGCTGAATTGCCATTATGATGAATCGATGAATATACATGTATTATTTTTATACAGTATGTAGAAACAGTGCTGGAACACGAGAACTTGTACGCAATTTTGTTCGTCCCCTTGGGATCTGGTACTGCAGTGTAACGTGATTATCATTAATTTGTTCCTAGTCATTCCTAATCTCTTACATGCTTCGCTACTATAAGCTTGGCGTTAATTACAAAAACGGCAGATACAAGCAACAGAAAAAGAGGCTAGTGCTAAAAAAAAAGACTTAATTTCAGTTGTAAACTAGGCCTGCACATAATTGTTTTATAATTATACTCACCACAGTCAGGATATTGCAATTAAAAATTACTGGGGAAAGAACGGAAGGAAAAAACAGAGTTAAAATGTCGTAATTAGCGGGCTTCCCAAATAAGGTAGTAATGGTACATCTGCCTCATATGCCTTGAGTTGCCAATCAGATTGTCCAAAATTGCGATATCCTGTGGTGAGTATATTATAATACCATATAGTCTCTGTTATAATATCTCAGTTTAGTTAGATGGGTGCTTATTTTAACCTTTTTGCATAATCCGGAATCTTCGGTGAGCTATCGGAGATCTTCGTGAGATCAAAAGAGAGCAAGACAAAGTTTTCTTCGGATTAATCTCCACTCTGTGTCTTCTAAAAATGCAACCAGCAAAAACTGAGCCAGTTAAACATGATCAAGTTCACTGAAGTAAACAACAATGTAAGCGTCAATATCTACATCGATGGGGAGAAAGAAAGTGATCTTCGACGATAATTTCACTGCATGTGAAGTGATCTTTGATTGTACCGTCGCCAACGCTCGACTACCTGCCGTGTATTTATGCTTTGTCTCCGATATTTATTGTGCTGATTTTAAAAGCTTAGTCCAGCTGGAATTAACAGGCCTCTTCGAAAGACAAGGTAACAATAGCTGAATAGGCTAAGCTTTAACTTGTAGTATAAACAGGTTTTCATTCAGTTTGAACGAATTTGTGCAGATTTATGTTGGTTTTCTGATCTTCCTGTAAATAATTATTGTTTCAGGCTTCAATTATCTGGCGGCCATTATTCCTCGAGAAAAGAAAATTCTGCTCTCTTTCTCGCTGACACGTTCACTGACCATGATATTTGTCTGGCATCGGATGGTATAATGGCTCAGATTCAATGGCCTCTAAGTCAATCAAAACTCTGGAAATGCATTATCCAATGCTCCAGTTTTTTAAAGTGCCCCTACGATCAAATTGTTGATATTCATTTTTTTACATTTCTGTGTACAATATATATATGGCTTTCTTACATATCTTGCCAAATTTCAATCCTTTACGAACATTAGAAGTCTTTTTTTTTTTTAACTTTTATTTCTGAGAATTTACGGCTGCCATTACTTGACCTTGTTCCAAGGCTTGGTTGCGAATTAGAGTAAATGACGTCAGATACTCAAAAATACCTCACAGGTTGAAATTATAATAACAGTAAGTATAGAAAACTTGCATAAAGAGCAACAAAACTTTGGACTTTTTCTTTGTGCAAATTTTTCTATACTTATTGTTATTATAATAAATATTATTTCAACCTGTGAGGTATTTTTGAGCATCTGATGTCATTTACTCTAATTCGCAACCAAGCCTTGGAACAAGGTCAAGTAATGGCGGCTGTAAATTCTCGGAAATAAAAGTCCAAAAAAAATGATTTCTAATGTTCGTAATGGATTGAAATTTTGCAAGATATGTAAGACAGTCATATTGTACACGAAAATGTAAAAAAAATGAATATCAACAATTTGATCGTAGGGGCACTTTAATAGTTGTACATAAAACTAACTATATTATATTTCATGCTCCATCAGATGCTTTCAAAAGTGTTTGCAGACCTCTAAAGAGCAATTTCGTTCTTCCTGGGTAAGACAGGATTGAGTTAATCAGTAATAAATTATGCTTAATTTCTCTTTGGTGTAAAAATTCCAAGCTTCCTGAAGGTCAGATTAACAATATCACATTAGGCATAAATCAAGCTTCACACGATTACTCATTGTTGTTAACGTTTTTGTTTCTGTATTTTGTTATACAGTTGATGCTCTCATAAGCGGACACCCTCAGGAAGTCGAAAAAGTGTCCACAAACGGAGCTGGCCGCTTATGAAAGTGATTCTCGTACGCGGCCACTAGCAGTATAATGGAGAAGTGGCTGCTTACGAGAGCTTGTACCGTTCACACTAAAATAGTGTGAATGTTTGTTTTATTGTTTTATGCACTAGCAGTATAAGGTGGCTGCTGATGACCTACTTTGGAGTAGGATTTTGACAACCTTGGTATATTTTCGGCTTTGGTCGATTGTGGCAAAAAACTGTGTATATATATAATATATACCATTAACAAAATTTAGTAATTTTTATGCAGTTCACAAATGTTTATGAATATCAGTACGTAAAGATTGAGGCTAATTATAATAGGATTGTTCCTTTGGGTTGTCTGCTTGTGGGAGCTTAACAGTGGCGAAAAGAAAGGTGAAAGGTGAAAAAATGAGAGAGGACTGGGCACTGGGGAGGAGGAAGGGAACTAGAGCTTTTCTGTCCCCAGTTTGCTTTCGATTTTTACTTGTGAGGCTATAGTCTTACATAATTAAAAATCAAGAGCGATCACTTTACAGAAAAGCAATCTCATTGTAGCCCGCATTGAAACTCATTGTACCACAATGAAATAATTTACTGCTCAACTTTGGTCAGCCTTCCATAGTGTTTGATATGTTACTCAATCTTTTTCTCCTTTTCTTTTGCAGTACTTGTTTTTCTTTCAGTTGCCTTATCTCCCAGAGTTCATAGTTGAGATGGATGACTACAAAATGCTAAATAAAGCTTTTGAGGTTAAAAAATAGCAAATATATTACCTTTAATATCACGATGTCTTTTTTAATTTACTATGAATTACAGTCAACTTTCTCTAAGACGGACACCATCGGGACCGGCACCAACTGTCCGTCTTAGAGAGGTGTCTGGCTTATAGAAAGATTAGATACAGTAACATGACTGAAAAACGGTACGCAGAGACTAACACCAGGTGTCCGTCTTACAGAAGTGCCCATCTTATAGAGGTGTCCGTTAAGAGAGAGTTGACTGTAATCATAACCTCAATGGACCAATCAAAATATGATTGGACTAATTAACAAAGTAATACAGATGATTATTTATGTACTGTATATTGTAAATATTCACTAAATGGTTTTGAGAACCAGGTCATGGATTTATTTTTCCCATTGCTGTCCTTGTTTGGGACAATTTCTACAGGGGGTTCAACACCTGCCCTGGGGGAGGAGTCGGAGGACTGTGGGGCAGGACGTGTATGGGAGGGCAGGATTTAAAAAGGTGGTGGGAACTGGGAGAAATATGAAATAAATTTCAACATGTGTATAAATGTTTTAAATGGAAAAAGCACTAACAGGCGGGAGCCACTAAGAAAGGGCCAGGAACAATGGAAGTAAAATGTCCAGGAAGAGGGCAATCTCGTACCCAGAGTCAACGGTCTCCTCGGTCAGCGGGTCGTCGCCAGGTTAGACTCTGGGGAATGGAATTTTGAATACCAGAAATCTGGTGTAACGGCCATTGTTTGTTACACGAGACAGCCAATCAAAAAATTCGATATTTATTCCATTCCCCCAGAGTCTAACCTGGCGACGACCCGCTGACCGAGGAGACCGTTGACTCTGGGTACGAGATTGGGAAGAGGGCAGTTCAGCCCTCTGCCCCACCCACTGCCCTATGTGGATGTTCAGGACCTTCAGTTGTGGTCCTGCCAGTCCTCTTAAGGTACCTGCCCAGGCAAAAACTTTGAATTTTCAAAAGCACTCATAATTTGTATACATGAAGTAAATTACACCTAATTTCTCAAAAT
The DNA here is from genome assembly GCA_029204205.1 of Desmophyllum pertusum. Taxonomy (NCBI): domain Eukaryota; kingdom Metazoa; phylum Cnidaria; class Anthozoa; order Scleractinia; family Caryophylliidae; genus Desmophyllum; species Desmophyllum pertusum. The sequence continues at coordinate 1,441,098 of MU826833.1, read as the reverse complement.
GCATTTATTTGCATGATATTCCTACGCTAAGTTGAATAAAATCACTTCAAAAGTTGCAATATTTACCGGAAATGGAGCTGTGTATTTCACTTCCGTTACTAAGAAAAGTGTCCGTAGGTGGCGAAGTCCATCATGACCCATCATGGAAGCTTTAGCAGTCCCGGCAAAACGAAAGCAATTAAGAGAAACACGTAGAATAGAACAGTTCATGGACGCATTCTACAATAAAATTTCTGTGTAAGAATGACCAAAATAGAAAGGACGAACTTTGCATCTTCCAATAATTGACAGCGCGGCGCAGCATGACAAAAATCGCAAGAGAACATACAACAACATCCTTCGCGGCTGCGGTCAAATTCTGATCATTTGCCCACAAGAGTCAAATTAGTTAGGCTAAGCCTATCTGACAATAGAACTGAGCAAAAGAAAGCTTTTATGTGCCATTGAGTAGATGCAATAAAGCGTAAAAACCGACTAAACACTAACTAACAGACATCTACAAAGGGATCAAATTCAACTTCAAACCAAAAGCCACGGGAGCTCCTACAGAGACGACTCTCCTTTAAAAAATGCAACGTTTACCAGGCTTTTCTGAACATCAAACCCTCTAAATAATGAAAAACTAGAAGATGTTAGAGCAAAACAATAGATATCTAAAACATGTGTGTGCATTTTCAACTCCAACGTGCTACCAGATTTAGTGCATGCTGTGAATGGATGAAAGCTGATCCACCTTAGCAACCGATAAACAAACCAAGACCTTGAGGGGATGGGTAGGGGTAAGCCTGGTCAAAAACAAGTCCACAGACCAGATGACCAGCGGAAATAAGTTCAAGATGGCGGCACGAAGCATGTTGACGATTGTTTTGATGAATGTGCTTGGATTTCTAAAGTCAGAAGCGTTTAATTGAAGTTATAAGGCACTCCTAACGGACCTGCAATTACTAAATTTCATTTTTCAAGACAACCATAGGTGCTTTTTCTATGAAACTTGGCAGGCACCTTCGGAAGGAACTATCGGACAAACGTCAGTTTAGGTGAGCAGGGAAAGGCAAATGATGCCATGTTCTGAGTGCACAAAGTTCGTTTTCAGACACCTCGCAATAACTTCGGAGTTTTAAACATTTCAGTGAAACCCAAACTGGCGATTGTTCCTTTTATTTGTATTTAAACATTCCTGTTTTTATTTTTGGTTTCATTCAATGGTTTGAGCAAAAAACGAAAAGTTTGTCTCAGACATGGGTTAATATTTAATCCAGGTACCTCCCTAGGGGGCCAGATACACACAAAGCAGGTGAATTTTCAAATTTTATATTTGTGGGTGATTCATTCTATGAAGAATCTGGATTATTAGGATACATATTGTAGCTAAATTTTTACGACAAAAATGACCCAAAATTGCCTGGGCAGGTACCTTAATATCTTCTAAGTTGACACGTATTCTAATCCTAAAACCTTTATTATTCAGAAAGTAAAGAATTTTACAGAAGAAGATGTGGAGGCATATAAGTATGCTTTGAGTCAGTCTGGATTTACTGGTCCCATAAACTATTACAGGAATGTTATGCCAAGTGATTTGCCCAAAGGATATACCCGCACAAAGATCAAGGCCCCAACCCTTGTGGTTTGGGTAAGTAATACCAGTCCATGTGTGAGCTCTGCTGAGGCCTACTAAACCTGTCTCACACCCATCTACCTCACCTCCGACCAAATTGCTCAAGCCGTCTGTTTATCCGCTTCCTCCTCCTCCTCCTCTTCCTCGTCATCATCATCGTCGTCATTATCAATATCATCATCATCATTGTCATCGTCTTCATCATCATTGTTGTCATTATATCATCATCATCATCGTCGTCATCATCGTCATCGTCGTCATCATCATCACCATAGTCATCGTCGTCGTCATCATCACCACCCTCATCGTCGTCGTTGTCATCATCATCATCCTCACCATCTTCACCATCGTCATCATCATCCTCATAATCATTCAATCATAGCCTAACTCTTTATACGTGTAACTTCCTAAGTTCCCACTTTAGGGAAGTAGTTCCTGTTCAGTACTTGTAACTTTTGTATTGTTAAACTATTAAAGTGAAGTAAAGTAAAAAAAAAAGGATCTGGTACATGTATGTTGACATAGTTACACTCCTAGAGATGCTATACACTGTTGTTAAAATTATTAATGCCCCTGTTCTTGTTAATCCATGACTTGGCTTCTTTTGATGCCATCAAAAGGAGCCAAGTCACGATACTCTTGAAACTCTGCATTCATGCCTGACGATATCAACAGAATCCAGACGAAATACCTAAACTCACTCTGCTAGATGACAATTAGGTCGTGTTCTATTGGGAGCAACCCTTTTAAGTTGGTTGGGTTGGTTGGGTTTTTTTCATGTTCTATTGGGAAAAAACCGTTTTAGGTTGGTTTGGTTGATCAACTTTTTCAACCGAACCGAAACTAGGTTTGAAACGGTTGCATTACCGTTTCAACTGAAAACGGTTGGAAAAGTGTTCTATTGGGATTAACCGTTTCAACCTAAACCGGTTGAGGTTGAAACGGTTGATCCCAATAGAACACGACCTTAGTTTCCATGTTTTGTTCTCAGGGAACAGGAGACGTGGCACTTTTGAAAGAAACATTGGCAGGAACAGATGAATATGTGGCAGACTTGACGATCAAGTAAGGCGTTTATTTGTCAATAAACAAAATCAACAAATGAAATCAATAAACGAACCAAAAACCCTGATTCATCCGGGAACTCGAGTACAATATCAGTGATCATCCCTGCTATTGACAAATGAGGGGGGAGGGGAGAGTGACAGAAAGCACAATGTGATCTTTTCACGATATTTTAAGTCATTTTTGTGAACTGCAAAATCACCTTCAAATAAGCCGAATCAGAGTTTGAAGAATTGGTGCAGTGTGCATGCGTTTTTTATCCCAAATGTAATTATCTTCTTTTGTTATTTAAATTTGACTTCTATTGTATTTTTGACTAATGCTTGTTTTTATCTCGATGCGCGCATGTGCTTTTTAGAACTCTGATTTGGCTTATTGAAGAATGCCTCAAAATAATAGTTAACTAAGGCAGAAAAACACCAAAGAGGTGATAATAAACCAAACAGGAACAAGGATGGTCGAAGATGGAGAAGATTAAGACGGATTGCAAACGACGAACTTGAAAATTTTAGGCTAATTTTTTCAATATGCACAAGCCGTGACGTAGCTACTTTAACTACTTTTGATTGGGGTGGTAGTTGTATATAAATACAGCTGTTATTGAGATCGTTTCAGTCACGTCGAATGTAATTCAAGCCGCAAAAATCTTCCTGGTATTACTTGATTCGAGTACGTTGCAATACACCATGGAAACAACGTGTTACTTTGCAATTTTTGTGGGCATTGCGCTGATTAATATACCTGAATACGATGTTTTTCATACATTTTAGAACTATTCTCGCATTATCTCTTTGAGGTTTCATGAAATTTAAAAATGCCATCAAAGGTTCACAGTAAAAGGTCCCATGGAATTTTAGGAATTTTTTGAGGATTTTTAAGATGTTTGTGAAGGAGGAGAAAGGTATGGGGAATAGTGGATTTTTTATTAATTGAGAAAAAATGAAGATTTAATGGAGATTTGAAATTAGAAGTTTTAGTTCACAATTGATAGATGCTATGGAAGTCAGATTTTGTAATAAGCCCCCTCTCTCTATTAAGTCTTCCCACTTTCCGTCAGACTGATGTAAATGACTTTTCAGCAATATTTTCTGTTGTTTCAGTCACTTTGGATTGAAACGTGGTCTTTAATTTCCAGAACTATCGTCGAGTTAGGGTATAAATGACGTTTCCTTTGTAAGACGGTCATACATGACCTATTTCTTGTTCTGTTTTAGTTAGTGGTGTAATACTAAATATGCCCTCGAGGGCTTAATACAGCGTTTACGTCAAGTAATTCAAGTAATTCCTTTTAATTTTTCAATAGATATGTTGATGGAGCAAGCCACTGGGTTCAGATGGAGGAGTATGATCAAGTGAATAAACACATTCGTGATTTCCTGAATGCTCAACCCCGCCAAACTCTCAAGAAACCTGATTAGAAGTTGACTGCGTGACTCGCGTGACTCTGTAGCACATTGGTGTTACGTAAAGCAAGTCACGCAGTGATGCTTTATATCATTTAGTGTGATAATTCGAAACAAGCAAGCAAGTGATCGTTTAAATTTTGTATGTCAAAATAAATGGAATTAGACAGTTTTGTAGTATTCCCAGTTTAACTAATTATTTGTAGTAAAGTACAGAAGCCTATAAACCCTTCTGTTGTTAGAGGTTGTGATGTTTACGAGTTTACGAGTGCTGGTGTGTTTCACCTGAATCCGCCTTTATCACACATTGGCTATCTTATTTTTTGACGTCATAAATAACACACTGAAGCGAGGCTTGGCGTATTGGCGACATGGAAAAGATTAAACTTAATTCTTTCCCGCGCCTAGATTTTGTACCAAAAATATTTTTGACGTCACAAAACAACATGGCTGATGTGTGATAAAGGCGATTAACCCTTTCACTCCCAGAGTCAAACCTTGAGTCAATAAATGTGGTTGTACCTTTCCGAGTCTGTGGGTGAAACCCTAGTGTGACTATTCATGTGAAAGCTATTGAGCAGTGCTTTTATTTGTTACTGTTTATTATGCTGTACAAGGTGGTTCTAACTTTTAAGTCTGTGGATGAAACCCTAGTGTGTGACCGTTCAATTGAAAGCTATTGCGTAGTACTTTTAAGTGGTACTGTTTGTTTTTGACAATTTTTCAAAATGAAATTCAAGATTTTTTCCTCAGTTTTGAACTTAGTACTCTATCTACTCTTGGGAGTGAAAGGGTTAAATAGAAAGAATGTTCCAAAATTTAGTGTTGAAACAGAAAAGGTGATGGTTCTGCATGTGATTTGTATCTGATTCTTCAATGAACAATAAAACAAATAAAACGTAAAAAGTGTTATTAATTGTTTTCTAAAATCGAAGCCTACCCAGTCCCGCACCTTGGTGCAGTAACTTGTATACTGGGAGTCAACAGACGGTTGCCTCTCTCCTCAGCCCTTGAGCAGACTAGAATGAACATGAAGCTTAGAAAGCTTATACTTGGGTTTCAAATTCCACTGATTTTGTTGCTGTTAAAAATCAGGGCTGTCAGTCACTGAGATGTCGCGCGAGACACGTTAAGACGAAATCCATTAGAAAATCGAGTAATATTTATGGCGAGTGGACAAAAATCCTGTACTATGACGCCATAGACATTCATGAGCCATACCTTAACGGTATTCACCAAATAATATAACTCCACAATCCTTAAATTGCTTTCCGCCTTGAGTTTCCTCCCGTGAATGGGTTGAGTCATGATCCTGGCAGCCATGTTTTTTTCTGAAACATGGTTGCCACCTCTCATGACTCAACCCATTCACGGAGGAAACTCAAGGCGGAAAGCAATTTAAGGATTGTGGAGTTATATTATTTGGTGAATACCGTTAAGGTATGGCTCATGAATGTCTAGTTTAAGCGTGAAAGCTTATGGCGTCGTAGTACAGGATTTTTGTCCACTGGCAATAAATATTACTCGATTTTCTAATGGATTTCGTCTTAATGTCTGTGGTCTGCGTAATTCAGAATTTTAAACTACAAGTAGCTCACTCAGTTGGTTGGAAGATTGGGCATTTTCCATGTGCATTTGATTGGTAATACTTTGCTGAAGTGTGGGAATTTTACCCAAATTGTTTCTTCTGCATGGGTAATGTGTAATCCTAGCTGAAATTCGTCCCAGCCAACAAAACAAATTACGCTAAAATGCGTTCACGGCAACGACTACAGCCTGTGGTATCCGTGATTTATAGCAGTTAAGCCGTGGTAATTTTCCCATCAATGATGTCACTTATTAAACAATCATTGTCAGTATTAGACCTGCATGGGTCAATATTGATTTTCTTTTCTTATTATAAAAGTAGAAAGGTGCGAAGAAAACTGTAAATCGCGCATAAAAACGCCAAATTTCAAAATTGAACAGAACGTAACCAAGCAGGCGAGAATAGGATCAAAAGTAAAAAACCGCATCTAGTGGCACATACCATTCCCAACTTTCCTCCCTCATGAACTTGGTGTGACGCAACGATCCAAGCCGCCAATAATGGCAAAGGAGTACCAAACGGAGCCGCTCCGCAAAATATCCGCTCTGCAGACTAAAATCGAGCTGGCTGGCAAACTAAAGCCTGGTTTCCATATAATCGCAACGATCGCTGCGATTATCGATAACTTAATTTAAAAATATTAGTTGTCGACAACAAAACAGTTTTCCTTTTCAAAAAGAAAACTAATTATTTAGTTGTGAGACAGTTATCGACAACTACGCCAATAATTTGGTAATTTCAGCTTGTTGTTTTGCAGAGGCACGTACAGAGCTACACCTGTAGGTTCTCGCTAAACAATGAGCAGCACAATAGCTCTGCGCCCGTGTTAAGGCCCGATCAAACGTCACAACATTTGTCACAACATTCTCTCAATATTTGTTGAGAGCCGATGTTGAGACCGTTTGACCACCCCTCTCAACAATGTTGAGAGGTGTTGTGACATGTTGAGACGAGTTTGAATTCATTTAAACATAGTTAATAAACTTTGCCTCAACATCGTCACAACATTTATTTTGTTCTTGAAATGTTGAGAGGTTGTTGAGGCCGTTTGACCGGGCATGGTCTCAACATCTCACAACATGTCTCAACAAATGTCGAGAAAATGTTGTGACAAATGTTGTGATCGTTTTATCAGGATTTTATACGTTTTGGTACAGTTCCCTATTATCAGTGTTCCTTGGCAGCGTTTTCGTTTATGGCGCCTTTTTTCCTTCACTGAAAAGCCTTTTTTCCTTTTGCCTTCCTATGGTCCTTTAGCCTGCGTGCAGACGTCTCCTATTTCCTTGCTTCACGCGGAATTTTGGCCTCTAGTGTGTGGAAAAGCTCTATCGAGCACTAATAGTTGTCGTATCATTTTAGTTGTCGAATACTAATAGTTGTTGACAATTATCTCTCTAGTCTGTGGAGGCCCTAAATATTAGAAAACCTTAGAGCGCTCAAATTCACAACGGTCGACATTGTAACACAACACTGCTTACTCCAGATAGTCTGTCTCTGTCACGTCCCTCGCTTTAATACTAAATCATTTTAAAATTTCGATTTCTCGAATTGTGAGTTTGGGCGACCTGTGCCAGTAGACCGACAACAGCCTTGAAACTGCAAAATAGTTAGTCTACTTTTGGCTTGCTAAGAATATGGACAAAAGATTATACCGGCATTGCAGCAAAGTCAGTTCCCGCGAACTTGAAACGCGACCCTGTGGGGCTATTTGTTGCGATTTCACCATTCAAAGTAATGCAAAGTAATGCGATTTTTCAAACTCTGCTAGAGTCTGCAATAGCCACATTTCTAAATTATTTTGTCCTGCAAAGAAATGTACCAAGATGTACAGCGCTAGCAGCTACATGCATGTAATATGCATATGACCATCATGTATACTCCATAGGCCTAACATGATATACATGTAGAGCTTTATCCCGCCTGAATGAACCTAGTCTATAGATTTATATTAATAACTGTTATCAATACCAACGATAATCTAACGACTAATAGGTTTATTTTGATGGATTGAAGACTGATACTCGATGGGGTTTTTTAACAGGGTTTTGAGTATTGTCAATAATAAAGAGGTAGAGTTTTTTGCTATCTGTGGTTATGTACATCCACATTACAGATTGTTCAAGAAAATACATGGCGATTTGCCGTTATCGACTCAGTTAATGTAACATTAAAATCGACATAAATAAATGTTAAAATAACAAAGTGCCATGCATTGTCTTTTCTCAGTCTACTGGTAGTTAGCGTAACTCTGTTTTATTCCTATTTTTGCGTGTGTGCCGTGTGTGTCTTTGTTTATTTGTGTGCCCGACCTTAACATGTAAATTATATATTTATATTAACTGGCTGCCTGGCATTTTTAACTTCAAGGTTATTTCGGGTAGCCAGTACCCCTATTATTTTTTTCTGTTCAATTGTTGTAAATACTTTAAGTAGCCTGTGGGGTAAAATAAAGTTTGTTGTTGTTGTTGTTGTTGTTGTTGTTGTCAGTGATTAAACTCTAAACCACTAGAAATAATTAACATATCGATCACTCCTACTGTGACTGGGTTGTGTTTTCGGCAAGCTCGATGTTCTGATCATTTTGATGTTCCTGCATAGAATGAATCCTGTGTATCAATGAACCAGTGCAGCATATCATTCCCTTGATCTTCTCTCTGAATTGTTGGTTCAACAGAGCGTACACAAACGGATTGACAGCAGAGTTGAACAGGACCATTGTGTTAGCAATGGTGGTTGGGACGGGACCAATGTAGTAGGATGCAATGTCCTTTAAGATGTAGACAACCGTGCCTGTGCCCAACAGATTCCAAATATCACACTCACAGCAACGACCATCAAGGTGACAACGCTTTCGCACCCCCAAGACACCCTGTGGATAGAGAGATGCGCAAGTCCGACAGTCAAACCTGTATTAAGCGGTCAATCAAGAGGAATGGTTTGTGACCTTCTTTTACAGGTTCACACAAACATTCAGACTATAAACAACTCGCAAATATGACGGTTTGCACTAGTTCTAGTCAAATGCATAGTCCAGACAGAAAGAGGGAAATACCTTAGCAATTTTGTCAGTTACTGGACGAGAGGGGTGTGTGGCGGCACCGCACCAGCGGTATAATACTTGCTTCAGCCAATATCGAATAACGTACACACTTGACCGTGAACATGACACCTTCACATTCCATTCATTGATATCAGAGAATACAATATGCTCAGTGAATTTGTATTGATCCAGAGTACAGAAACATAAATGACTCACTGGTGTTGTTCTTCACTAAGGAGACCACATGACGCTGAGAAGTGACAGAACAATTCGTGGCGGATTCTATACGAGATACTTACTCTTTGTTGGTGGGTGAGCTGATTGTCGTCATTACGTTTGAACCACAAAGTGTAAACCACTCTGGAGTACAACCCAACCATCAGTGCCAAGGGAACAACTACCAAGACCACCCATGTCAAAGCGTTAGCCTTCTCCATCCACTTCTCAGGCCACATCTGCACACACTTCTTGTCAAAGTTCTTTATCAGGAACAGCGAGATGTTGAGTAATAATGAGAAAATCCAAACACCGGGAATAATCACCTGAAATTGTAAAACTCATTATTCTCACTAATTTTCGCGCGTACTTCATTTCGCGAAATCGAAATATTCTTAACTGATTTCGCGAGGCTTTATTTTCTCAATTTCTGAAAAACTAATTAAGACCCAGTAAACGTCGAACGTTTCATGAGTCGAACTAAATTACAGTTAAGGTAATCAGTGAAAGTTTCCGGCATTTCTGCTTAGCTTTTCTCGTCAAAATTGGTTTTTCGTGGCCGATTTTCGAATCTTACCATTTATTTTGCTGATAGCTAATCAAATAATCATCCTTTTTTTATTCATTTTATAAGAAATACTCTTCGAGTTGAGAAACATACCTTTTTATTTCTTTTCAACGAAATTAACATGCGTTATTTTTATTTCTCGGGCAAACAAATAAAAATAACAAATTCGGTACCTTTTTTTAATCTCTGTGTCAATAAATCGAAATTTGGTAACTTATTTAACCCAGTTTCGGCAAACAAATTAAAATCGAAAATTGGTACCATTTTTAAAAACGTCCCACATGTTAATTGATTGTGGGAGCGCAGACAAGTGACGCATCACGTCACACCAAACATAGACGCGGGGACAGACGTGACTGTCTTCAGTGATTCCTTCGCTAAATTCATGCTCATTTTGTTTTCTTTAACAATTAAGGTCTGTCTATATTGGCTTCATGGAAATCCATTTTACAAGAATTTAGCAAAGGAATCACTGAAGCACGTCTGTCTCCCAAGGAGGGACTTCCATATAAAAGCGATATTGATCGTAAAAAAAATAGTGGTTTTAATACCGCTTGGTGTGTTACAATCTAAAACGATCACTGTTAGAGTTATCCCAGTACCTTTTAGGGTATCAAGCCGCAAAAAAATCGGATAAGAACCGACGTTTTGTTTTAGACTTGGTACATTTTAGGCGTGAAAATAAATTCGAGCCACACCCGCCCAAGCGAGATTCTGTTACCTTGTAGGGTTCCTTTCAAAATTTCCGACGATCACCCCTACACTTTTATATGGAATTCCCCCCCCCCCCCCCACCCCCTCCCGATCGAGTCTGTCCTTGGCGTGACGCGCCACTTATCTGCGCTCCCACAATTAAATCATTTAAAACATGTGGGACGTTTCCCCAAAAGGTACCAAATTTCTATTTTCATTTGTTGGCCGAGAAATTATAAAAGGAATTAAAAAGGTATGATTATTTGAATTAGCTATCAGCAAAATATATGGCAAAATTCGAAAATCGGCCACGAAAAACCAATTTTGACGAGAAAAGCAGAATTGCCGGAAACTTTACCTTCAGTTTACGCGTTGTAAGTTTCCCTTTGTTACTATGAGGATACATTGCTACATAATATCGTTCAAAGGCGATTGTAGTCAAAGTGACAATCGAGGAAGCTGCTCCAACCCAGGCGACGTTTCCATCTGTCAGGAATTTGCAAAAAATTGTACCAGTCATCCCGTCTGGGTGGTGGGTGAACGTCAGCTTGAAAAAAACTTTTGGTGCGATAAACATTGCATACATGATGTCTGCTACAGCCAGGTTCACCAGTAGATAATTCATGGGTTTCCTGTGGAATGGAAACACATTTGATCAATAGAAATTGTAGGCAAATAAATATCGCTTGCAATAGGCCCCAGAGTAGGCCTCAGTTCGGAACAGCATATATATGACAATTACTGATAAAAGTAGAAACGAGTTAACGTATGTTAGTCATGTGCAAGAGAGGATGATCTAAGAGAACACATCCCCCATACATGGGCCTCTTCCAATGATAATTTTTTTCAATCTAATTTTAGCACGTGGTCATACTGCGCGGCTATTTTAAGGAAGACACCTGATTGGTCAGTTGTAATGACGTAATGAGATTTAAGATTTCTGATCACATCTTTAAATTTCGATTTACGATTTCAGTAGATGGACGTCAACACGACGGCGAGAAAAATCTTCAAGGTGATTCCCTACAATTGCATTGCGCATCCTAACTGCGCATAATTTCTTGCGTCATTTGCGCGCGCTACGTGTCATTTAGCGCGAGTACGAGCGCGCGCACATACAGAACATTACAGGATTTCTTTCAGGCTAAGCTTGGCTGGGAAAGAAATGGTCGTTTTCTTCTAAACAAGCACGGTGACCCCCATTTTTTATTTCATAATTTTAATAAGAATAGTATCTACATTACACAAGAAAAAAATGGGCAGAAATCTATGATCAGTTTTTTGGCAATTTAACTAAATTCTCCGGAGGGAGCCACTACGGTCCAACAGCGCATATCCAATTTGAATCTACTTTGGAGTGTAAAGTAAATACAAAGGAAATCGAAGACATTTTTCTGGAACGTCGGTGAATAAACAATGGAATGAAGTAAAACTCTGTGCGATATCACGGCCTGCATTGAAAAACATCGAGCTTGTTTGCTGCGCACGGTTTTTGCCAAAAGGGGGTAAAATGACCGCACTCGTCAGCATTGTGGCGTGGAAACGAGCACGGTGACCCCCTCTTTTTATCACGTTTTTATTATCTCCTTGACTTGTTACAAAAGTGTACCAAGTTTCATCGGAAATCTATGTTTGGTTCTTTTACCAGGGAATCACCTTAAAATAGATTGAAAAAAACTATCATGGGCATGAGGATGTGTTCTCTTAGATCATCCTCTCTTGTCATGTGTAATCAGAATTCCAAATTCCATTATTGCGTTCGACGAGGAAGAACGCCTTTATGCCTTCTCTCTCACGCTAGCGGGACTTATTCGAGAATTTTCGTCTATTTAACAATTATTCCATGAGCCCGCGTTGGATATGAGAGGATAAATAGCCAACGAGCGCGTAGGAATAATTGTTAAGCGGCCGACGCCCAGCGGCCGCTTCTAGAAATGGACGTTTTTTTTTTCATGTCGCTAGCCCTAGTCCTCTACACGGTTGACATGATGTTATCGCATCTCGGTCTAAAATTAGCCAGTAGAGAATTTCTCTTCCACAGGCTTTCTGTAGTGTCTGTAGTGTCGTGTAAGTGCGTACATGTATTTAGTTTATTACAGGAATCGCATTGAAAAAAGCAAAGACAAATGTCCCACAGCAGTGAACAGCAGTGTTGTTGCAAATGTGCTAAATTTGGCGGTGTGACCTTTGCGCGTGAGGGGTTTCCCCGTTACATTGTAAACGTAGCCAGGAGACATGCAAATAAATAGCCACAAGAGAATTTCTGTTCTGTTTAATACATGCACCTCAACCAGTAAACGAACGATAAAACCCGGTCCCAAAAACATAACAGTTTTTCTTAACACAATTCCACAGCATATATGTCATTCACAATTTATTTTCACGTTGAGCGAAAACATATCTTTGGCCACGTTGAATATGATGCAATCTACATTAGCTAAAATAACCACAAGAGAATTTCTCCGGCTTCCGGAGCATGATGCAATATATTACATCAGGCAGTCACGTTTTTCGTCACGCAGGTTCGTGTGTTGACTCTTAGGATTTGGAGGGTGTACCTCAGAGTCCAGTGACCGCGGATAGTTTTCGTGTCGTGTAAGAGCTCTTTTCATGTAAAGAAACAAGCGAAATATTTAATTAGACAAGGGAAAATAACCTCAACTACTCGAGAAGAGCCACTACAGAGCAGGAAATGGAGGGGTCCGTGTCACGAAGTAACGAAAGTTAATTTTTATATTTCTTATATTTATATTTCTCGTCACGCATGTTCGTATGCTGACTCTCGCTCATTTTAGGGGTGCACCTCAGAGTACAGTGACCGAGGGGGAGTCGGGGGAGGAGAGATCGGTTGTTGTTTCCCCCATTATTAAGGTAATCGGCCGCTTGTAAACTACTTTAGGAGTTCTTGTTTTATTAAGGTTACCGTGTACCTTCAGGGGTGTCTCAAGTCTAAAAAATAGGCCCGCGACGCGTGCTCATGGCTACTGCAACTTTTACTCAGAGAATGCGCATACATGTAGCCCATGAACCGAGTAAACGGAATGGGTTAGGGACTCTCGTGATTTCAATCAGTAAGGTGGATTCTCGGAAATGCCGTGAAAAATTAACAAGTCGATACTAAAACATAAGATGCAGTCTCGCAATGGAATGATTACGATGGGAAATAGGAATACGGATGAACGGAAGATGGAGTTGTTTACAACTGTATTTGGGCTAGACGCTTTGCTGTTTTAAAAGGATTAGTCTTCAAGGAAATCAATACTGAAAACTTTGGAAATTGAGGTTAGTTTACTTAATATTTAGTTATTAGTTTCTTGTGATGAGAGAAATGACAGCCCAATCCACTGTATATACATATGTGTGACGGTTATTTTAATGTAAACATTTTTATTTGGCAAATATTTGCCAAGATTCGTAGTTTCTGAAGTTACATATTTAATATTTAATTAATAATTACGTGTGTGAAATAAATCTCGTGTGAAAGTTAATTATTTTTCTCAGGCGTTAAACATTGCGAATGCATACACAAATTCGTTAATAGGAACCGAAAGATTGAAAGAGTCACATTTCTTTTTCATGAAAAGCAATTTGATTTAAATTAAAACTTAAACCTGGTAATTCCTTCAGCTTAGTTCCTAGACATTCCCTTTCTCTCTCTGGAGAGGGGTACGTACGTTCACCTGGGAGCCTGGGAACGGGTTTGTGTGCCGGCTCTTCCTATCTCAGGAAGTCATTTCGTGCCAATTCGAGTAAGCGGGAGGGGAACACCTGGGTTTGGTTACTAGCCTTTAGTCTTTTAATTGCAAGTATTTCCTGGCTGTTTATTTACATAACAAGTTGTAACAGATGTGAATAGTGAAGTGACGACATTATTGTCTGATTTCCGTGAATTATAAACAAACTACAGGTTGTTGCTATAATAGTTTTAGATACATGTAAATGTAATAATGCATGAACAATTACATAAAACAAGCACAAACTTTGAATTTGAATTCGTCACGCAAACCCGCTACATGTTTGCCACGTGCATGACTCAACTCTCACAAGACCTCTCAATTGATAATATAGGTCAAGACTTCGTTCTCTGAGTTGTCGCCGTTGAGGATAGTGCAGCAACTTTGTTGGTTTTGTTATTTTTTTCTTTGGCGTATTGCATTTGATAACCCTACCCCTCAGGCAACATCTCTTGCTTTGGCTAACCACACTAAAATAATCGGGCCCGTAGGGCGAGGGGTCCGTGGACCGATGGCTGAAAAGAAAGTGAATTAAAAGCTATAATTCGCTAATTGGAAATGAAGCCTGAATCAACGAAGATAACATCGAAGTTCCGCCATTTGTAGATTTGCTGGGTGACACATTTAATTTTGGACCAGATCTTGAGATTCTATAAGCTGAATTTAACGTTAACGATAAATTCGACCTAAAACCCTCATCCGAAATTTTAATCTCCAGGCTCTATCAAAATGAGAGAAGACTGGGTACCCCAATAATGAACTGCAAAAGGGCTCAGCATGTGTGTCAAATGTGTGGTTGGATAAAATGGACCGAACAGAGCCAGAAGTCACTATGAATAGGCTCCGCGATGGGGTGAAAGGAAAAGCGAGCCGCGCGAAGACTGGGAGAGAGAGAAAGGGGCCCTCTCTCCCAGGCTTCGTGCGGCTCGCTTTCACGGAGCCTATTCATAGGCTAGAAGTCACAGAAGAGCGAAATAGAAAGGCCGCAGCAAAATCCTGTCAATCGATAGATACCTTTGTCCGTAAATTGTAAATTACATGTCACATAAAGTTTCTTGTTTGTCAAAAAATCCATTGTGAATTTAAAAAGTGCAAGAAATGTTTATGTTTATACCACAGGCAGACCATCCTATGTTTGAGTGGTCAGTGTTTACATTATTCAGGTCACGAACTACAGACTTACTGTGACGGTTGAGATTTGGTTCACAAGTTTAGATTTAAGAGTCAACTTGATCTGTATTATTCAATAGAGTCAGAGGTCTATAACTAGAGGTTTCCATCTCTGGTATTGGGTCTTGGCCCATCAGATTCGCAGTTAGGCTATTTTTAGACATTTTTCGCGCGAAACCAGCAGCCAATCATGTTGAACCATTTTTAATGATATGCGAGCGCTACTCAAAGGCAGAAACTTTGCCGGCCAAGGAAAAGCGAAAAGCGTCACAGTAGAATGTAATAATTGTTTAAATACTTCACTAAATTTAGGTCAAACTTCGGTATACTTTTTGTAAAACTATAAATCGACTGAGTGATTTTTCAGTTCAATCTAAATGAAGCATGATTTGTATGAATTCGGCGGCAAAACTTCTGGCGCGGTGTCCAGTTGGCAAGTTGATGAAAAGAAAGCAAGACAAAGTTTTCTCCGCGGATTAATGTTCACTCAATTTCTCCAAATTTACGTATGTTCTGGAAAATTGTGCAGATGGTTTAGTTTAACATGGGAAGATTCGAAATAATTGTGGAGCTGAACATTATATTCATTTTACAAGTTGAACGGACAGCTATACGCAGCCGAAGGTTTCACTTGTTTACATGTATACGGCGGGCAAAACTTGCGCGACTACAGAATTAACGAACGTCTGAGCTTAAAATCAAGTTCATTGAAGTAAAAGAACAAAGGAAACCCTCAATATCTACATGGATGGAAAGAAAGAGAGTGGTCTTCGAAGAGAATTTCACTGTGAAGTGATCTTTGAATGATTGACTGTCACGAACGCTTGACGAACTGCCGTAAGCTTATAAGCTTTATATATCTGATCCATGGATATTTATTGTGCTGATTTTAAAACCTTAATTCAGCTGGAATTGACAAGCCTCTTCGAAATACAAGGTAACAATACTGAATAGACTAAGCTTAAACTTGTGTTGTAAACAGGTTTTCATTTTTTGGACGAATTAAGCTTAAATAATTGTCTGATCTTCCCGTAAATTAATTTCAGGCTGCCTTTAGTGCTCTTTCAGTCGCATTAGTTGTACATTTTACAGGCATTTCCCATTAAATATTTCGTTTCAAACTTCGTGCATTATTTAGTGGAATTAACTTTTGTTTGATTTAGAAGGGCCAAGGTTTTTTACTTAATAATTTTAGCCATCTTTTCAATCGACGAACAAACCGTCTTGAACAAAAATTGTCGAGCTGGCGCGTTCACTGACCATTTTTGTCAGGCATGGTGCGTGATTGGCTGCTGGTTTCGCGCGAAAAATGTCTAAAAATAGCCTAACTGCGAATCTGATGGGCCGCGCGCAATGCTAGATGGAAACCTCTAGTTATAGACCTCTGATAGAGTTTTAAAATATATGTCAATTGAGTCATGTGTGCTGTTATTTTGTCATTCCGGGATGTTTAAGAGCGTATGCCTGTAATTATCAAGAATCGAAAATCAGTGGCGAAAATTCGAATTTTTTTTTATTTCGCCAAAACATCCCTTTGGGTGAACTAGTCCAGGGAAAAATATCAAAAAGTTCCAGCGATTTCTCTTTCGGCTGAATTTTAGAAAAGTTCGAAAATTATGCAAATTAGCTGTTTTCGCCTTGCGAAAACATCAACTGAAATGAACAACGGATACCCTCGTATAAAATGTTGCGGTTTAACCAAAAGACCAAAACTGCTCCAAATAAGCAGCGATATATTTCTAAATAAGAAAAGGCTCAGCAATTGTGAAACTTTTGATTGTAAAAGACCGGATCAGCCAATAAAGATCAATATACAACTCTAAAGAATGAATACCTTCCAACTGTGAAATAGGCCGGTTACATGTATCAAATTACGTATTCCTTGTGTTTTAAATAAATTACCAATGTTACCTCAGATTACCTGATTACCCACGGTTTATCATTGTACTCAACAAATTCTCAAATAGACAGAAATAATATTATTAATAATAATAATAAAGACATTCTATAACTAAAACGAGCACAATGTATTTTGATCGTCACCTCAAGTAACGCATCTTAGTCACGCAACTTCAATAAAGATTCTAAACATGTAATTAAACTTTAATTTCGGCTCTGACTAGTTCCTTTCTAGTCGATTGGGACACTTGACCATTGTTTCAATTTCCACGTTTTCAATTTGCATGGTCAAGAGATGACCGGAGATGCCTGGACTCTGTAGCTGAGATTTAATACTATGAAGTACATTAACCTGAACAAGAGGATATTACCGAAAATTAGCCCTAACACTGACGGATATTGTTTTGTTTGTATCATAATGGTCAAATCTCCGGAAATTTCTCCACAAGAAATATCAAACCCTACTTCGCACCCCCCCCCCCCCCCCCCCTCCCCTTCATCACCACCAACCTACCCCCACCTTCCTTGAACGTGCGAAACGTACGGCGGAAATGGCATACCACTCAGGCGCACTTATGATAATTAGGGGATAATAATTTAGTTAAACACAAATTTTATAATTTATATCGGTTGGGCAACCTGAACCACCATAACATTATGTATGACATGTGTGTACTGGCAGTAGCCAATCCGAAGTATTTTCCCACTGATCGGCTAATGGTCTGTCAGGGAGCTGGCAGGTGCATTGACTAATAACAGCTTCATTACGTAAGGCAATGTATGGCGCTTTACGTCGAATGGGTTGTAAAGGCACATCAAATTCTAAGTTCTGGCAAATACACTGTAATATACAGTCGAACTCATATTAAGCGGTTGGCCGCTTAAAAGGGGTTCGTCATAAATTAGCATAAGGCGTGGTAGAAAATCGAAAGATTAGTGGTGGAATCACGTCAAGACGATACAATAAATGTGCATTTTTAAAATTTGTTTTATCAGCTGTCACCTTCTATTTCGGACTCATATCTGTCATCAGCTTTTTTAAAACAAGGCCAAACGGCTACGTGTATTAAATTCCTGGTGGCCGCTTAATAGGGGTAAAAACAATAGCGGAACACTCATCGGGACGGCCAAATAGGTAGCCACGGTTATTTAATAGAGGTGGGCGCTTAATAGGTGACCGTTTAATAGGTGTTTGACTGTAGTTATATTCCACATAATTTGGGGCAAAAGAATGAGGTTTTTTAGACGTCTTGCGTGAAACAAGCTTTTTCTTCAATTCTTCCCTATTTTCAATAGACTCTACGTGTGTAAAATGCCTGGCCTGTACTTACTGCTTCCAGTATATTAAGGTTTAATATAATTAGAATGACGTGTAGACGCAATTCAAGCCGTTCAAATGTGCATGTGAAAGAACAGACTAAAAGCCACCTACGTCCTGGAGGATGGATGGGTGGGTGGGGCCTTTTTTATCTGAAAAGGGTATGTTTTGTGCACTATTGTATGGAATTATGGTTGATGGATCTCAAAATTGGGTCTGCTCGCAGGTTACAATTCTCAAACGAGGCCATTCCCGTGTAGCTGAGATCGATCGACAAATGGAGGGCCACTCATTACCAATTCTTGGTAATATCCTCTTGTTCAGGTTAATCAGTGTACTTCATAGTATTCAATCTCAGCTACAGAGTCCAGGCATCTCTGGTCATCTCTTAGAAGAATGCTCGAATGCTCGCTTATAGACTATTAGATTTGGGTTCAAAGGTGAAAACGTGGAAGTTAAAACTGGTCAAGTGTCCCAATCGACTAGAATTGAACTAGTCAGAGCCGAAATTAAAGTTTAAATTACATGTTTAGAATCTTTATCAAATTAACGTTTTTGAAGTTGCGTGACTAAGATGCGTTACTTCAAGGTATACGTTTGGGTGAGTCATTTTTTTTTAATCGTTTGTTGACGATCAAAATACATTGTGCTCGTTTTAGTTATAGAATGTCTTTATTCCTCTATATTTTTCAGTGTCTATTTGAGAAACCGTGGGTAATTTGAGGTAACATTGGTAATTTATTTAAAACACAAGGAGTACGTAATTTGATACATGTAACCGGCCTATTTCACAGTTGGAAGGTATTCATTCTTTAGAGTTGTATATTGATCTTTATTGGCTGATCCGGTCTTTTACAATCAAAAGTTTCACAATTGCTGAGCCTTTTCTTATTTAGAAATATATCGCTGCTTATTTGGAGCAGTTTTGGTCTTTTGGTTAAACCGCAACATTTTATACGAGGGTATCCGTTGTTCATTTCAGTTGATGTATTGATTTAGTTAAATAGCCGCCGGTTTCGAGATACAAGATTCAACGCTACACTGAGAAAATTACATGTAAAGGCTGTGCTTAAATTTTACAGTATCAGAGAAGAGTTGCAGCTAGTACCAACACGTTATTGCATGTTTGTTTTTCTTATAGAAACTCTTGAGAAAATATATTTCTAGAAAGGACTCCGCAATTAGCGTGATTAGCGTCACATTCTACTCGCTAACATGGTATGACGGTTTATTTTACTGACGGAATAATACTTAATTTCCAAAGTCCAAATTTTCCAGGTGATAAATATAATAAATAAGGTTTATTCTGATGTTGTTTTAATTTTAATTTGTTATGTACCAGACGTCGTTTAGACCGCTCAAACTTTGCCTTCAGTTTGCCTCTCGCAAAGACATTCAAAATACACCTGTACAAAAAGGCCAATAAATTGTTTTAAAATATAATTTTTGAAATATTTTCAAATGCATTTAATGTCCAGCAATATATTAAAACGTCTACAAAGTTTGATGTCCATTGGGAATGTTTTACGCTTTCACCATCTTCCTAAAGTTGCGTGATGATTCGGCCGTTTCGCAAGGCGAAAACAGCTAATTTGCATAATTTTCGAACTTTTCTAAAATTCAGCCGAAAAAAAAATCGCTGGAACTTTTTGATATTTTTCCCTGGACTAGTTCACCCAAAGGGATGTTTTGGCGAAATAAAAAAAAATTCGAATTTTCGCCACTGATTTTCGATTCTTGGTTATTACAGGCATACGCTCTTAAGACTTTTTTTGGCGAGATTAAAAATTCGGCCTCCTACCGGCGGGACCCCCCCCCTACAAACTCGGGAGGCACTCGAAAGTTAGTACACAATCCCCTCCCCTTTCGCACACCCGCTTAATACGGACACCCGCTTATTACGGACAGTTTTGTTTGTCCCGACGAAAAGCTCATATATTTTATCTTACATTCACTTTTCCGCTCTCATACAAAGTTAACCTCGCTTATCTGTGCACTGTATATTTTCATTTGTCATGACATGTTTGACAACTGTCTTCCGGTGTTTGATCCTTGTAGACCTAAACGTTCTCTGCTCACTGTGCTCACAAAAAGTAGCCTGCGTGACAGGTGTAGCACAAAAGTTTCACTTCCTTGGCCTTTTATTGCAGTCATTAGACGTTGCTTAATACGGAGGCGTTTCAATCACAGTCAAAACGAAGGGATTTGACTTCACGAAAGTAAGAAACCTGAGAAACGGAAAAAAACCCCTGCCAAACTGTCAAAGTTATTTGCCTTTATCTCTGTAATTGTGTAATAACCCGACCAATTACACGCCGCAAAATTATTGACATATTATAAATAGACGACGAATTATTACACAAGAATCCATCAAAGAACAGTTCTCATCTTGCTTCTTGCTATAATGTCACGCAAAAAGATGCATTGTGGTAAAAGAAAATCTCGATTTTCCCCCACTATACACTTATACAAATTAGAACTTGCTCGGTCGTTTCAGACTCCCTCAAATGACAGCAAATAAGTCACAGAAGCTCACAGAACAGCCATTTGGGACTGGTACAACTTAAATTTTATCTTCTTATCAATAAAGACGCAACTTAATGACTTACATCCTTTACAAAGAAACCGCAATTCTGTTATCTTATGTCAACACATAGTCTAACGTCACTTTTTTTTTCAACCCAAGATCAACATGTATCTGTATTTTTCCGTCTTATCTTTCCTCGACACATGCACACCGCAAAACGCTCGACAAGTGACTCCACCATGTAGTGATTCTGTTTGAATCACTCATAAGTACAGTTGCATCAACAGTCTTTCAACTGAACTGAAGCTGTGAACGATCAACCTCAATTCAAAGCGGGCTGAAAAAGGTAATTACATTTCACAGAAATGCTAACTAAAACTACTACGTAGATCGAACTTTATGTGTAGACTTGGTACACCACTACAACAGGGCGTCTGAGGATATTTTTTCCTTGACGAAGATAAAGGACAGCAAAAAAAAGCGATTTTGCCTTACTCCGGTTTTGCCGTCGTGACTCACCGCTCAGTTTGAGCAGAGGAAAAAAACCTTTTCACCCAGGGTACTATAACAACTGTAAATGCTTCAAGTCAATCGTCTCCAAGTCCTCCAAACAGACATTTCAGCCTGCGTAGCTGGCAGTTTTGGCGGCCACGCGCGTAGTTTGCCCTCGTTTTCGTTCATGGCTTCGGCACGCGCGTATTTTGCCATCGCACGCCAACAAAATCGCCAGCTACGCAGCCATGCTGGTCGCTTCTTCTCGCGGCTTCGCTCCGGAGGGGGGGGGGGGGGGGGGGGGGGACACTCCCTTATATACGCTATATAGGAACGTGCCGCTGGACAGGGTATGGTTTTTAAACAGTTTGGTCTGGAACAGGGTATAACAAACAACAATTTTTGGTCTGGAACAGGGTATCAGTTTTCCTAGAAGTTGGCACAAGTATCGTTAAATGTTATTCGAATCGAAACGCGTAGGAAAGAAGCTTTACAACTGCTGCTTACTAGTTTAGCCTTTTGGGTTAGAAAAAATCGTCTGGAACTGGGTATCTTTTTTAACATTTAGTGTGGAACAGGGTCGCAAAATTAGCGTTTTGTAGTCTGGTGCAGGGTAAGGTGTTTTATAGCCCAGCGGCACACCCCTACCCAAATGTTTTGGGAGTACCGCCCCCCCCCCCCCCCCCCCCCCCCCCCCCACACCGGGCTTCGCTCCTCGCGCGTGAGGTGACTCTGCTCATATCATAGCTAACTGGAGAGGGTAATTACAGTACACTACACGATTCACGTTTAACGTAACAAATTTCTCAGGTCACTTTTAGCAACACTCTGCTCTCGTAAACTAGCTCGCCGACTTCTCAGTTGCGGACAACAAACTCTGTTCAGTTTATCTACCTTCATGTCATTTTGATCAGTACATCTAACAAGACTTGAAACAGAAGCTAATTTGAATACAATCACCCACTGTTTTCTTAAAACAACGGAAACTGTGCTCAAATGAGATGATCTTATCTTTCGTCTACATACCAAGATTTAATTGGTCTCGATATTTCTCACAAACCAAGCAGATAAGTTCGTCTATAATTTTAGAAGATATTTTAAAATCATTCCTCGTTTTGAAAATATCATTTTGTCACGATGTTCAACGCCAGACTCCCGAAAGCGCGGTGAATTAATTTTTTTCTGCAATCCAATACGCGGCTTTGATCTTTGTCACAACAGCATTCGCAGCATTCATGCTGACATAACAAAATTCTCAAATCACTCATCACTCATACTCTTCTGATTGTCGTCATACAGTTTAACGATATTAATTTAACAGGTAATATCTTTGTTTACACAGCAGCATTCGCGCTGACATAACAGGATCTAAAAATAAATTGCACATCAGCCTTTCAACAACTGAAGCTCTGAAAGATTTTCAAAGAGTTGTAAATTCACGCTAGCATAACAAAATTATTTGGTCCCTCAGCAATACTTTCTTCTCTGACTTCACCCCTCGCGCGTGTGACTAAATGAGTCTATCGCAACCCAAGGCTTAAACGAATATCACGTTTTACCTGTATAAATTTCATTTATCTCTTGAGATATCAATTGATCGTTTTATACTGTTTCATCACCCTTTAAACAACTGAAGCTGTGCCGGAATGATTTTCAAAAACTCTGCTCCAGTAAACTATCTCGCCGTCTTCTTTTCTCGGCTTCGCCTTTCGCGCGTGAATGACTCCTTGAAGCCTAGCCAAACAAATACAGCTCCCACATAAACATTACTAACTAGAAAAAAAAAATGATCCGTCCTTCTTAGTAAATATCTTAATTTAACCTATTCCCTTTTTAGCAACTTTTATCTTTATTTCAGGAAAGTACAGCTCAAACAAATGAATTGTACGAAGGACTCTAAAAGACCGGCGGTTACTCAACAAAAGCTTCAACAATGTGACTCAATCAAACGCGACCCTGTTCGTGCAGTTGTCAAAGAAATACACCTACGTAAATAAAAACATTTAAAAACAAACGTGTCTTTCATATTTATTTTGCAACGCAATTTCTCTCCATATAGCTCACTAAATATACCAATCTTCTTTTTAAGCATTGCACTTGACACCACCGTCGATGAAGCGAAACAATCGAACAATGCCATATCATGTTCAGTTATTCAAAGAATTGTTACAAAAAAGTCTTACGAAGGAATGTTACAAAGAATGCTTCGACGACGACAATAATGGCCACTTGCGCAAGCGCGTAGCCATAAAAATGTAGCGCGTCCGGATTAAACTCCAGATACCTAAAACCCTATATCAAATTAAAGCTCATAGAGCTGGCTATCTAAATATACTAACCATTATGTAATAAAATGAATTGTCGAATTTTTCGCGATGTCTAAATACAAGGGTCCGAATCAGCTTTTGAAAGCTACAACTCTGCGCGAATGATATATTTCGCTAATTTGATTTGTTCTCGGGTTTTCGGACCCAAAGCGCTAAAAAAAAACGTGTCGGGGATTCCTCATATTCAATTGCAGTGAAAAGATAGAGAGCATTTTCTAAATAGGGTGAAACAAATATGTAGTGATCGCGCGGAAACGGCTCCCAACGAAAACGTTTTCCGAAATAAAAAATTCCCCGACATGTTTTTGTTGTTTATATGTTAATCTATACTAGATACTGTCCAAATTTGAGGTCAATCGCTCAAATTCCCTTTGAGTTGTAACTCTTTAAAGACGCCTCTATCGGCCCGAAATAGATTTCGAGAAAACAGCGGGAGAAGTATTCACACTCCACTCACACCTCACTTCCGGTTAAGTCTCTCGCACTGTATTTCTCCGTTAATAATTATCGGATTTCCATAGAATTTTCTTTATATGAAAGGTCATCATGTAAACTACATATCTAAGTGGAAACGTGTTTTTGGACCAATTCTGTCCTTTGAAGGTATATGGTAACCTTAAAAACCTCACTAACTTTAGGTTAAAATTCGGCATTATTTTTTAAAAATGTATAAATCAACTGAGTGATTTTTCAGTTCAATCTAAATGAAGCATGATTTGTATGAAAACGGCGGCAAAAAGGCTGACGCGGTGTTCAGTTATAGCAAGTTGAATGAAAAGACAGCAAAGCAGAATTTTAATCTTCGTTCTGTGTCTTCTAAAGTAACCTGAGTATCAGGCGAATTTTTCCGCGCTCTCTTTTACTCTTCGTCTTTACGTGGTCGCGCTGAAAAATTAACGCCTGACACAATTCCTTAACGAAATGCCTTCCGCCCCCTTTTCGTGATGGATTGACATTGATTGACATGACTTCTAAATAGCCAATCAAAATTACTTCCGATACGCGATACTCGCGAGAATGCCGGATTTCCACGCGTGGAACGAAACAGCTTTGGACGCCATTTTTGTTGTGAATGTTTCGTCGTTGTGTAAGCAAATTGGGGTGTTTTTCGAAGAGAAAACGTTTGAAATCAAATCTTCCCAGTATTCATATCTACATGGGAGATTTCACCATTCGAATAAGGAAGGACTATTAGATATTCTGCGAGTAAACAACGCGGTAAGCGAAGGAATTATTTAAGCTTAAATGTGTTCGATCGATCATTTTATAAAGTCGACCAGGTAAACTTGTTATAAGCATGCGAATTTAAAGCTTATTTTAAATTTTATATTACTGACATTGGCTACTTTTCATCTGATCAGTGATGTTTATTATAGTCAGTGAAAAGTCAGGCAACCACGGTTTGCTAAATTGTCATGTTATTAAAATACGTTTAATAAGCTTACAACATTTATGAGGTTCATGTATGCCGTCGCTTTAAATTGTACTAACTTTGTGCGAATGACAACTTGCAATTGAGGATCGAAGTTCAAAGGCGTTCTGTTATGCGTACAATCAACAGTTTTAAGCTAATATAAGTAGAAGACTGCTTCCATGCAGTTGAACGATCGCGATCGAGTCATGTTTATAATTATTGTGGTAATTTTATTATAACGCAAATACAAAATAAACTCACTTGAATAAAATATATACTGTTTTCTGTCCTTTGTCCCAAATAGCGGCTTCCAGACCATTCTACCAAAGTCAAAAATACGAAGAGTTTTCTGCTCTTTCCAACACTCTTTCCAACATGGCGGATTTCGCTTGACTCTCCACGCAACGCGCGTTGCTTTTACATCCGGCGAAGTCTATTGTTGAATCAGCCAATCAGATTCATTAAAATCACGTCCAAAATCTGGACGTGATTTGTAATTGGCAGACAATCTTTAGAAGAATTGTGTCAGGCCCATTTTTAGCGTGAGATCCGTAAAGAGAATGTAAGGAGCGCGAAAAATTGGCCTGATCGCAGGTTACTTCTAAAGTTTCGTATATTCTGGAAAATTGTGCAAATGGTTTAGCTTAAAATGGAAAGATCCGAAATAATTGTGGAGCTGAACATAATAATAAGTATAGGTAATCACATGATTTCGAGTGCAATTTGGAATAAATAAGCACGAGTAAATTTTTCAGACTAACGAAATTGCACGAGTCCGTGATTTCCTTCTTTTTCCTCTCTAGCTTCCAGTCCCCACCCACTTTTTGTCCTCCGTACCAGTCTCTCACTCGTGCCTTTATGTAAGAGTTGTCTGCGGCGGAGGCTACTCTTCCTTTCAGGTTACTCCTGAAAACATTTCTTTTTAGTAATCATTTTTACCCTTAGTTAATTAATTAATTAGTTAGTTAGTTAGTTAGTTAGTTAGTTAGTTAGTTAGTTAGTTAGTTAGTTAGTGAGTTTAGTTATTATTGCATATTTGTAAGCGCGTTGAGATTTTTAAACGCGCAGAAAAGAACTTAATTATTATTATTATTATTACTCTTGCTATTGGCTAACTATTACTGTGTTATTTCATCTTGCTGAATGCTTTCAGTATCATTCTCATAGCTTTAGCCAAAGTACAACTGAAACTTTGCTGATCTCATCTCTATTCTCGCTCATCAACACCTGCCTCTTGAAATCATCTCTGGTATCGGCACGATCTGACTGATGGTCTTTGTAGCCACGTGTTATTTTCTGCATCGAGTAACAAATCAACTGCTTAAACTTTTCTGAAAAATTATGTTTTCGTATCGGCTGGAGTTAAGCACGAAGCTAACCTATCACTGGTTTTAAAGCAGCCCATCTAAGCAGCAAAACATGGCAAGCGAGTCCGACTCAGAAAAAAGCCGCTGCCTTTAACACCATCCCTAGCCAGAGAGCAATTCACTCCCTGACCCAGGGATCGCTGTGACTGTTAGATCATTGACTGGACAACCTGGAACATGCGTCCTCCCCCGTCTCCTCATATTTGCCGGACTCTTGAAGGCCGACGCAGACATGCATGGGGTACGTTTAGACATACAGAATATCTATAAATTTTCAGTACGAAACGTCTAAAAAAGACTATGGTTATTTCAGTCTCGGCATACCTCAAATCTCGATTTCTCTTTATGATCCAACAAACGAGAGAGTTTCCCACGATATCTACAATGACGAGTATGGAGACTACCGTTGTTATGGCAACAACAGCTGATTCCCACATGATATGTTAGTTACGTGACCTGGATAAAAACAAAATTGGGATGCATAGCGATCACTAGTGGGGTAGGGAGGAGGAAGGAGGGGGATAGGTAGAGGGAGGAAGAGGTGAGTGAAAGAGGAAGAGGCAGGGGGAAGGAGGGAGGAGGGACATGAAGAATGTAGAAAGAAGAACGGGATAGCAGTATTTAATAATGACCTTATGGATAGTACACTTGATTTTGTGTCTCTCACGTCGCGAGTGCCTTGCGCTCTACATGCCACCTATATAGCCATATATTTTATGTTTATTCGAAAACACTCCCGCCGTCCTTACTCCTTACCCCAGATGCGGATCCAGGATTTTTTGATAGGGGGGGTCCCAGGGTTTTCCCGAAAATGTGAAGTAGATTGAAGGAAAATTTTTGAAAGTAGATGGCAGTAGTAAAGGCGCGAAGGGGGGGGGGGGGGGGGGTGGTGTTTGGGGGCCTCCCACAGAAAAAGTGAGATTTTAGGCTCTGGAAAGTGCATTTTGGTGGATTCTGGAGATGGTTTTGCTATGGATAATGGAGGAAGCAAAAAACCCTAAGGTCTGATAGGGGGTCCGGACCCCCCCGACACCCCCGCTGTATCCACCACTGCTTACCCTGTACTCAGTCCAAATTTGTCGAGCGCCGAATCCAAAATATTAAAAGCAGAAATAACAAAGGCAAAAAACCGAAGTACCGTTTTCGCTAATTGAAGTAACCTCTTGGCTGTTTTTCATTATACTAGGGACGAGCAAGATTTTATAGTATGTGTGGTTATGCATCTCAATATCAAGACAAACACGAGACGAATTATATATGTCAAGATGAACTAGCTGTTTTTAAAGTGTGTCGAAGAAAGCGCTTAGTGCGTCTGACAGAAACCACCCGTCTTTATACTAAATACCACGCACTTGATGTTTTTGTTTTAACTCACTGTTTTATTTGTCAAGCATCGTTACTTTCAAATCAGTATTCTTCGAAATATATTCCGCTTTATTCTGACTTTTTCTAAAAATTTATCTCAGACAATACAAACGACATGTTTAGTATCTGATTCCGTCGAGTGTGTTAGAATAAAAAATTTCTGGAAACAAATTAAACAAGAACAAAAACCGATATCCCTACCTTGAGAAAGTGAGTCAACCAGAAAAATACATCATCGAGGTGATTCCACGGAACGGAACTTTAGGAAGTTTACTGATGATTGTGTATTTTTATAAACATTATTTTCTTTAACACAACAAAAGAGTCACTTCAAGCCAGATGTTTGATTAGGTGAAAGCCAATCAAACACCAGCATTACGTGGAAAATGTTGACATGTTTTCAAAAATTTTCTAAATAAGTAATAAATTTAAATAATTTAAGTATCATTAAAATGTTGCAGCATATTCAAAACTGACTTCGATTTTATTGTAGAGGGACATGAAGGTTTTATCCTTTAAACTCTTGTTTTTTTTTAATTATTTCAACCGTTCCGCATTCTAATTACAGTGCATGTGGTTGTTTTCAGTGGATTCCGGCCTTACGGCCACCCCGTTATTACCGTTACCTCTTTTTGGCCCAGTGAAATCGCACTTATTAATCTCTTATAAAAAAACCCTTTAATATGGCCACCTCGTAATACGACCAACGGCCAGATTTTGCGATCCCCGTGCGCCTATTTTCTTTGTAATTTCACCCCACATTACGGCCACTAATTATAAATCCGCGATGGATTAAATACAGTCAACTCTCTCAAAGCGGACACCACTGTAAGGCGGACACCACTGTAAGGCGGACACCACTGTAAGGCGGACACCACTGTAAGGCGGACACCACTCTAATTTAGACGGACATGGTTGGCTGGTCGCGACCGAATCAAGTTTCTCCCGAGGGTATCCGCCTTAGAGAGAGTTCACTGTATTGCAAATCATTGTCATAATATTAGAACGATTTCGCATAAGTCGATTTTTATATTGTAATGAGTACCATTAAATGCTAATGTAGAGGAACAATAAAGAATTGCGTGCACAAAAAAAGTATTGTTTAAAATTCAAATTTGTGAACATACCAACGTGTAATATACGTATTTCCCACACATCAAACGTATATTACACGCTGGTATCGGTAGGCAAATTAGAATTTTAAACAGCACCGCTGTTTTAGCGCATGCAATTCTCTTTTGTTCCTGCGAAATTGTTCTATTGACCCCGTATAAGCAGGTTTTCATTGTTTTGACGAACAATTTGTGTCTGTTTTCGGATCTTCCTGTAAATTGTTCGTTTGCTCGTTCAGTCGCTTTTGTTGTACATTTACAATGATCTCAAAATTACCCCGTATTACGGCCACCCCGTTATTACGGCCAGTTTTCTTTGGCCCGTAGGTTTCCGTATTAACGGGGTTCCACTGTATGAATATAAAAGACTGGAATATGAATACTAATCAAAATTCATTAATTATTCATGATGTTATAAGCCAACTAGAACTCCCTACTCTAGTCAGGTGGAAACACATGTGTTTCAACTCAGTTGAAACATGTGTGCTAAATGTTTCTTAATCTACATATTCATAAACCAAAACAACAATTAGAACATTAATAATGCCTTTTTAGCTGTAAACAATACTCAATATTATGCCTTCCCAGCTGAAATAGCAAGTTTAAGCACTACTGTTAAAGCACAACTGTCGTCTGAATAAAGTTGATAGATAAGACCACAACGACCTCTCATTACTCTCATTACTCGCTCCGCAAAAATTTATGTCGTAATTTGTACTTTCATTTCGGCTTTAAAACTTTTTAAATTGACCTTTATCCCGTATCAGTATAGTGCTCTAGTCACGCAGCTGTCTTCTTTCCTAGTCGGCTATAATTTTTAACTCTTTCTTCAAACGGAAAACTCCGCAGTAAGTAGTCGCCGGCTGTGGCGGATACAGGGGGAGGGTCGGGGGTCCGGATCCCCCTATCAGATCTTAGTGTTTTTTTTGCTTCCTCTATTATCCATAGCAAAACCATCTCCAGAATCCACCAAAATGCACTTTCCAGAGCCTAAAATCTCAATTTTTTCTGTGGGAGGTCCCCAAACACCCCCCTTCACGCCTTTACTACTGCTGTTTACTTCCAAAAAGTTTCCTTCAATCTACTTCACATTTTCGGGAAAACCCTGGGACACCCCCCCCCCCCCCCCCCCCTATAAAAAAATCCTGGATCCGCGCATCACTCGACCAGACGCTTGACGAAAATGTGGTTTTCTCTACGTAATGTCTGCGGGGAAAAAGTCGTGAAAAGCACCAAGGAATGTTACCACCGCTTTCTAGCAACTAGAACAAATGGTGCTAATCAGTAGCAATTCAGCGGCCAAATGATTATCTGATAAGGCAATGCTCATTAGAGGGATACAATGATGTAATTTTCTTTGTTGGAGAAGTAATTCGAAAATAACTCGAAAACAATAAAAGCACTCGGCCTGCGGCCTCGTCCTTTCGTTTGGAAACCCAATGAAACACTCGCACTCGTTTTTAAAATATTACATAACCTGTTCACCACACCCGGCCTTAAATTCATCTATGAGCAATGCCTTGCTGTTTTAGTGACGATGATGATGATAATGATGTTTTTTTTTAATGACATAAGCTGTTTTATTTTTTTTTATTCTACTGTTTTTGTTCAAACTCTCTTCTCCTTTTGATCGCTTCCTTATTCTGTTTTTCAGTTTCCGTTCTCATCAATTACTGATAAACCAGGCTTACTTAGTTTGGGTGGGTAATAACTAATGCTGCGTGCAATTTTTGTAAAATCGTTCGGCCAGATTTTGGCCGAGCTCTAATGAATCTGATTGGCTGATTCAACAATAGAGCTCCGCCGGATGTAAAAGCAACTGCGCGTTTCGTGGAGAGTCAGCGAAATCCGCCATGTTGGAAAGAGGCATTTCTTGTGTTCTTGTTCAACTTTCTTTATCAAAGGTCGATGAAATCAACCCTTTCAGGGTTTTTTTTCGATTTTTGAGTATTTTGGGAAGTACGTTGGATTTTCAGTACACGAACGACTGGAAGACTTTGAATTTCCGCAGAATACAGCTAAGCCTATGTCAGCTATTTACCTATAGCTGTCTGTTATTTGGTTTTGGATGCTTTACTTGTACATGACAGCCTCTGTATTTGACCCTTGTTTCGTGGATGGAAGCCGCTACTTTGGACAAAGAACAGTAAGCAGTACGCCGGAATATTGTATATTTGACATATTTTAAGGACGGTGCCTCCTAATACCAAAGTATTTTTGCGCGGTTTATGACTATGCGGGAAAAGCAGATCTTAGCAAGGGCTATTGGAATCCAAAAAGAAAATTGGGGGTAACCACGCATTTTCCAGAGATAATCAAGCTTCAATCTGGAAAAAAATGCTGAAATGGCATTTTCTCGGGAAAAAAAAGAAAAATATTTTTTTTTCGCAGATTCCCTTTGAATTTGCCTTGACATACACAAAAGCAACAATAAATATAAAAAGCTTTAAAATACTTAACAAATGGTAATATAACAACTACTGTTTATGTGTTTTTTTAATTAAAAATCATCGCAACGTAGCCATTATCAACCCTGACAGCTCTCCTCTGGTATACCAAAAATACAGTCTAAATAACTTTTGCACACAACACAAAATTAATCATATGTTCAATAGGCTTACCGCTTCCATTTTATAACATAAAAAGTAGGGGTCACCACGCGTTTTTGAAAGTTATATGAAGGAAACGACCATTTATTTCCCTGCCGAGCTTAGCCTGAAAGAGATTCCGCAATGTTCTGTATGTGCGCGCTCGACGCGCGCTCGAGCGCGCTAATGACGCCAGCAATTATGCGCAGAACGTATGCGCAGTAACAAAAGGAGGCACCGTCCTTAATGAAGTGAATTAAGCTAAGCTTATTGTTTCTGCGTCTTTACAGTAGTATTCAAAGACATAAGGTTGCTTTATATGTAAAATTTTTCATTGAATGTATGTAAGCTTATTAAGCTTTTGAAACGTACAGTGTAGAACGACTTATATAGCAAAATTGGATAGTTATGGCTATACTGCTTTGAAAAATCCTTATTTGTTGACAGTGGTGTTGTATAAATTGTATAAACCGAATTATTAAACGACCTGAAATTTATCAAAGCGTGGTTGCTGGACTTTTCACTGACTATATTAAGACCACTGATCAGATGGAAATTATCCAATGTAATAAATTTCAATATGAAATTAAAAATTCATCGGCTAGGCTAGGCACTGGGGTCAACCCCCGGGACAACCAGGGAGGTATGTTGTAGCCTGTTCCAGGCATTCAGAAAGTGAGAGGCGGTACGAGTAGGCGCAAGAGCGTGAAGAGTGGGGCCAATCCCCTCGCCGCTCCCCATTATCCGAATGCCTGTAACAAGCTATATTTGTTGGGGAATACAAGGAGATGGATTTGATTCATTGCCCCTGGGTTGGGGAAAATACTAGACATTGTAATTGGGTGCATTCCATTCGACCAAAAATTCCAGTTTGAAATTCTGGAACGTTAGGACAACCTTAAGAACGAATGTCGCTAAGGATGGAGCTAAATTGGAAATGGTCAAAATAAAGTTCCCTTCATATTTTGTGTGCAGTTAGCCCTTGGGGTGGAAACATTCATGATGATATTTTTTTCACTTCCTGCACTAACACACTTCTTTATACTGTTCCCACATTTCGCCGTTAGTTAACGGCTAAAATTGGATTAGTAGATAATACGAAGCAAGTTTTTGGCTAAAAAGGTTTTATACCTATAGAGACAATTTAATGCGAAATTAGCACTTACAAAAACACCGTCCATTGTTCATGTAAGCGATTTGTTTATTTAGAACTCGCAAAAAATAAACTCAAAAACTTCACGTAAAATGGTCGTTTGGTGACTTTTAAATAAAGGTAGGGAGTGCTATATATTTAAATGAATTAACCTTATTCTGCCTGGGCTTTTTTTCGTTCGTGAGCCTGGGGGGTGGTTGGGGGGGGGGGGGGGGGCAGTTAGTGCCCCCCCCCCCTATGTATCTCGAAAAGTATTGACGCTACGAAAATGAAACTTACATGGTGTGTAAAGCATCCAAAAATCTTTATTTTAATGGCAGTCACGTGTCAATTATGACGTCATACACGCCATAATGACGTCATACGCTAAAAAAATCCGCCATCTTGGATCCTAAATCTTGGATTTCTAAATTGTTCAGAAATGTCAGAAAATCTCCAAATTTGTTTTGAAAAAATCAATACAAATATAAAGATGCTAAAATGGCAAAGATTTTGGAAGGATTTCATCGTAAAAAGCAAACATTTTATGAAAACTGAAAATTAAGCTAAAAAAACAACAAATTTGGGTAAAACGATCTGTATCTCGAAAAGAATTTGTGCTATAAAAATGAAAATTATGTGGTGTATAAAGCATTGAAACATGTTTATTTTAGTGACAAAAACGAATCAATTATTATATAATATCACGCCAAAATAACGTCATACTTTAAAAATGTCTGCCATCTTGGATACGCCATCTTGGATTTTTAAATTGTTCAGAAATGTCAGAAAATCACCACATTTGATCTGAAAAAAAAAATCGAAAACAATATAAGGATGCAAACATTGCAAAGATTTTAGAAGAAAGTCTTCGTAAAAAGCGAAAATCTCATGAAAACGGAAATTTAAGATAAAAATACCAAATTTGGCTAAAACGGCCTGTCAAAACGTGGTTGCCATGGAAACATCAGGTCACGTGATAAAAAAATTGACACACCAAAATGTTTCCAGATAATTTTTAGGAAAAGTCATAAAGTTTGGTTATGATTGCTTGAATGCTCTTTAAGTACGATCAATTTGAAGTCAGCGCGGGCACTTTCAGCCCCCCCCCCCCAGGCAGAATAGGGTTAAAACAGGAGTAGATACCAAAAACGTTGAGTTTTGTCCAAATAGTATGTGTGATTTGCAATAGGAGTGCAAGAAAGAAAATGGCGAACTCTGTCAAAGTGCACGGGATATATTATCATCTCCTTATCATGAAGACAAGAAGAGTTGCCCGTTCAAAAGAGCTATTTTATTTCCTGGGTATACCTATACCCCCGATGTTACTGAGGTGTAGCAGCTGTCGGAAGCTTCTAATTTCATTGGCCCTCTGTTTGTAGCAGCTCTAATGACATTGTTTTTATTCAATGTCCTATTGTTTGTTCTACCAATAGTGTTGGACTTTACGAGAGCTGCTACATGACCCCGATGTTATGGTCTTCTGAAATATGGAAAAATTTAGCGTACAAACGGAATAGCAAATATTGTATTCTTTACGCGAGTGGATAGAAAGGAAAGAAAGTTTAGATGTAGATGAAATATAGTTGGAAAGCTATTCCAAGGGATGAACAACAAATTAAGTAAAATTGAATCCAAGACAAGTTACCGTTGTCTTGTACGAGCGTTTTGAAAATGCACCGAATAACCGATCTAAACGTGCCTAATTTGCATAATTTCCACCGATTTCGAACTTTCCTATTTTTCGCCAAAATAAAAACTCGCTGGAACTTTTGAATATTATTTTCGAAAATGGTTTACTAAAAGGGTCTTTTGGGGCAAATAAATAAAAAATTCGAATTTTCGCTTCTGTCGCCGGATTCTTAAAAGTTACTGACAACGGTTCTTAAATATGCAGAGACTGAGCAAAGTAGTCTGAATGAAATCAATAACGCTCACTAGCATGTACATGTATTTGTATTAAAATACTTATAATACAGGCTGAGAAATTTCTGAACGCTGATTGGTCAAAACGAGCTGAATTTATCTCAAATACCAGTCTTGACTTGCCATATTTGGAAGAGAGTGGTATTTCAAGTCTTGAAATACCACTCTCTTTCAAATATGGCAAGTGTGACAATTGACTCTAAGAAAAAAAAAAGAAGATGGCGGACATTTCTATTGTTTAGCGTGTGGACATTTCAACGAGATTTTCTGTCAAAGTGTCCAAAAACCTACGATTTTTTTTTCGTGTTCACATAATTTATTTCACATAATACAATACAACATAAAATACAGCAATAAAATACAGCAATAAAATACAGCAATAAATACGATTCTAATGACTATAGACCTTATTCATAAATGGCGGCCGATTGATTATTCTTTTATATTCATGCTAATCAGCCTACCTAACCTCGTTAGCATGTGCAAAATTCAAAAGAATTTTTACTCTAAAACGAGGCTAGGTAGGCTGATTAGCATAAATATAAAAGAATAATTAATTGACCGCCATTTATGAATACGGTCTATACACTTGATACTAGTAACAGTACAATAATAATACAGTACAAAAAAACTAATCAAGAAAAAAAGAAAAGAAAAGGAAGGCGCGCAAGCTAGAAGGCTGTTTATAGATAAATATGTACATTTCAGACTATAAAAAAGAATAAATAAATAAATTTAAGGAAGAGCACATTCTTCTATTTGCCATTGGAAAACCACTTTTCTTTGAAATTCTTCTAGATTTGGTTTCTTTTCCAGACACTTACAGGCATAAATATAATGTTTTAAAAGAATGATGAAGAAGTGTAATCTGCGCTTTTGGTAGTCTGTTGGCAGGGTTAAAAGGGGTATGTCGTTGAAAGTTATTTATTTGCTTACTAGAAAGTCTTATATTAGTGTTATGTTCATGATTAAACCAAGTTAAAGCTTTAGCGTAAAAGTTTGTCGTCGTAGTACAGTCTATAAATGTATGTTCTATAGAGTCTAGACTAAGGCAAAAAGTGCACGATTCATCATTAACTAATTTGAATTTAAAGAGTTCTTTTTTTGTTACTATTATTCGATGCAGTAACCTAAAGGAGAACTGTCCTAGTTTATTGTCTTTTGTATAAAAGAAAATTGTTTCTTCCAGTCCGCAAAAAAGAGGGAAATTTGATCTTCCAGTTTTTTATACCAGTAGGCTCGATAGTGACGTTTTCACTAAGTATTTTATAGTAGCTTTTGTAGCGCATGTCAGCTAAATCTAGAGAGGTGTTTTCTGAAAAAGAAGATAGTAAAGTTGTATTTATTTCCTCATATGGAGGTGTTTGAGAAATCATAGCTTTCTTTTTCAAGTCAGATGGGATAGCTGCAATTAATTGAAAGTAATGAAGATAATTTGTTTTGATCTTAAACTTATTTTGAAATTCTTCAAAAGGTAAAAATTTTCCATCTTCATTTAGGATGCCTTGCACAAAAATAATCTTTTGCTTGAGCCAGGAACTCCAAAATACTGTATTATTTTCGATAGTTATAGCCTTATTATTCCACAGGTCGCCCAAGCTAAAGATAAGAGAACAGTGTCACGGTATAAGCGGTATTGTGTTACAACGGCTCGATTAATAAGGGTTTGTATGGGAACGCAACGGTTATGTTTTAGAAGATATAAAATCGAATGTTTTGTGAATAAAAACGACTTACCCTGTTGCTGTGTTGTATTCTTTGTAGTTTGCCAGCTTCTCAGGCCGGTTTGAGGCGATTTAGGCGAGTTTTAGTTTTCGAAGTTTTCCGTTAATATAAATAGGGAAGGTCGGAAAGAAGATTTCAAATCCAATCACTCGAAGATCGATAAATTCCGTTAAAATGCTCAAATCGCCTCAAAACTTCCACCAGTGTAATCTCCGATAGCGAATGTTCCCTCTGGTTGTTTTTTCGGCTTCCAAATGCCGTTCTAACTGCAGATAAACTTTCGTCAGTTCGACACTCGCGTTTCCTGATACCCGTTAGACGTTTGAACCACACACAAAATGGCGTCATGTCGACAAAATCACCCTACGCCGTGGAGGGGCATGGACGTATTGTCATCCATACAAAATGACACTGCGGGGCCCGGAGAGGTCGATTGTCACACTGACTTTCAAATTGTAATTCGAAACTAAAAGTAAAGCCTTATTCTTCAGGCCAAACGGATTAAAAAGCAATTTCTATGCTGTTGAGTATCTCCATAGATTTTTCTTCTCTGCTTGCTATTTTCGAAAACATTGATTTAGTCCGATATTTATCTGCTTTCAGACGGACGGATCGATCGATTCCTCACTGGAATGTGACGGTTGGTCACGGTTAGCGGTCGACGTTTAGGCGGGAAATTTTCACGTGCTGGTTTCCGATTTCAAGTTACAATCGACCTCTCCGGGCCCCGCAGTGTCATTTTACATACGTCCATGCCCCTCCCCGGCGTAGGGTGATTTTGTCGACGTGACGCCATTTTGTGTGTGGTTCAAACGTCCAACGGCTATCGGGAAACGCGAGTGTCGAACTGACGAAAGTTTATCTGCAGTTAGAACGGCATTTGGAAGCCGAAAATACAACCAGAGGGAACATTCGCTATCGGAGATTACACTGGTGGAAGTTTTGAGGCGATTTGAGCATTTTAACGGAATTTATCGATCTTCGAGTGATTGGATTTGGAATTTTCTTTCCGACCTTCCCTATTTATATTAACGGAAAACCTCGAAAACTAAAACTCGCCTAAATCGCCTCAAACCGGCCTGAGAAGCTGGCAAACTACAAAGAATACAACACAGCAACAGGGTAAGTCGTTTTTATTCACAAAACATTCGATTTTATATCTTCTAAAACATAACCGTTGCGTTCCCATACAAACCCTTATAAATCGAGCCGTTGTAACACAATACCGCTTATACCGTGACACTGTTCTCTTATCTTTAGCTTGGGCGACCTGTGATTATTCCACAATAAAAATTCGCCATAAGAAAATATTTTAGTCTTGTTCTTTAGTTCTTGATATATCAAAATAGGTAGTTAGTCATAAATCCACCATTCATGACGGAGCTTTGTGCACCGTTATAAAGAATAGAGAACCATTTTTGAAATTGTGTCCAAAATTGAACACTTCCAGAGCTTTTGATATGAAGCTCCATTCTAATGTATCGAACGCCTTTTAAAAGTCAACAAAAAGTAGTATTCCGGGAGATTTCATAATATCTGAATATTCCATGATATCACTCAGGAGTCTTATATTTTGGCCTATATATCTACCATTAACAAATCCGGTTTGATCAGAGTGTACTAGTTTTGGTAAGTACTGTTCCATTCTCTTCGCCATTACCTTGGACAGAATTTTGTAGTCTATGTTGAGTAGAGATATAGGGCGCCAATTCCTCAAATCCGTCAGGTTAATATCGCTTTTAGGAATAAGTGTTATAGTTCCTCTTTTCTGGGAGATAGATAATGAACCTTTTTTAAAGGCTTCATTATAGGAATTCAGAAGGTCTCTCCAGAGAAGATCAAAGAAAGCTACATAAAATTCCTTCGTAAATCCATCCTCTCCTGGGGTTTTACTGTCCGCAAAAGACGTTAGCGCGTCTTTCCATTCCTACGAATATTGAAAGCAAAACACTTTTGTGTGGTATAACTAAGCTGAACAAAGCATTCCATTGCTTAAACGTTTCAAAACGAAGCTCCAGTGACATCTGTGAAGCTACGATCGTCGTGTACTCGGGTAGGATATTTGCCTTGTATTATAAACAAATAATAGCATGAGTTGTACGTAGTATTTGGAATAATACCGCGGCTCGTAATATTTCAAAATTGTCC
This sequence comes from Desmophyllum pertusum, assembly GCA_029204205.1. Classification (NCBI taxonomy): domain Eukaryota; kingdom Metazoa; phylum Cnidaria; class Anthozoa; order Scleractinia; family Caryophylliidae; genus Desmophyllum; species Desmophyllum pertusum. The sequence continues at coordinate 1,402,666 of MU826833.1, read as the reverse complement.
AAAATATCACTCTCCGCCCAAATACTACGTACAACTCATGCCATTACCTATACAAATACATTATTAAATACAGTATTAAAATACAAATACATGTACATGCTAAATCTTGAAAAGTGTAAGCTACTTCAATCACCATTATACTAAAAACTATTGTACTGAGCTGTTGCACACTGTTTTCCACGGCTTCTTTGCTTCTTTCTCTTACTTTTTCTGCCTTTCTCTTGATCCATTCCCTTGGATGTTTCGCTTTTCAGTGCAGTTGAAACATGTGAATCGGGCCTTGTAAACACAAGCGCTCGTGAGCGAATACAGGGTTAGCCTCGTCCTGATGCAAAAATCGCGCCCGCTTTACGTGTATCCAGCGGTTTCGTAAAAGGAGTGGGGAATACGAAACTGGACTATTAGTAGAGTGCTTTTAGCCAATCAAAATTGAGATAGCATCAGCATTGTATAATAATAAATTATAGTAGCATACATTAGTCTAAAAATGTAATACAGATGCTATCAACATTTTTTGCGAATCCTGAAAAAAAAAACCCGAAAAAGTAGCAAAAGTCACGTGGTATTTAGTATGCGAATCAAAAAGCGTGAACACTTTTATTTAACTTTGGCATGATCAAACCGCAAGAAGAATAGTCAGGAAACTCAAATTTACACTTTGTTTTTGCAGAAAAGTTTTGCGAAAATAGCAATAAAATAAATACAGGAAAAATGGACTAATTTAGGTAAAGGAAAATCCCAGCTTAATTCAAAGTGTTCACGCCGCTTCTGATTCGCACAAAAGTTCGCAAAAATGCATGAATATTTTATCATTCATTTATGCAAGGCTCTCTTCCAAAACAACTTTAGTCAACCGCTTTGAGATTGCTCAAAGATTTTATTCCTGAAATCGGAAGAAATAGCCGTCATTTCAGCGTTAAACGGTGGTGATGTATATTGTATCTGTCCTAACTGATACGCTAGTAAACTAAAACCGTTGGACGACTCAAATTTGACAAATTCACCGGCGAGTTTCTTCAGTCGTGAAATCAGTGGCGGTGCATGTGTTATGGTAATGCAGTTGTCAACGTGCTCAAAGTCGTGGATGGCTTGTCATTAGTTTAAGGATCCATTCATTTGAGCTGAGAGACAAAACCGTCCAGAAAGTCTCGTGTTCGCGAAGAAGACGATCAAACTTTCTTGTTGCAAGGAGATCAACAACATTAACATGAAGATTCTTCGAAGTTTAGAAACCTTTCGCAGATGGCTATAATGGACACTACAGGTAAATGGACGATCACTAAACTCATAGGTAACAGGTACTTGATCAATGAGTTGATTTATCAATATGCGAGAGCGAGACGGTTTCAGTGACGACGACGACATCAGGGGAAGATTGACTGGGCATAGTCCGTTTTACGGATACGGCGGCCATATTGATTTTGCCCCCATAGCATTCTATAATGCTTATTAAAATGATTTATTCTTTTATTGTGATAATTCTACAATTATCACAATAAAAGAATAAATCATTTTAATAAGCATTATAGGATGCTATGGGGGCAAAATCAATATGGCCGCCCTATCCATAAAACGGACTATGTGGTTCAGCAAATACTTTTTGTTACAATATAATGTTGGTTATTGACGTTCTTTTGTTTTAAGATGACAATAAATAAAGCACAGCTAGTTTGCGCCATGTGTTTATCTCCTTTGACTGCACTCTGGACATGTTGTGAGCTCACTCGATGCCGATGGTTCTTGCACCGATCAACTTGCTGTGTGGTTTGTAGACGTGGAGCTTTCTGGAGATTTGAAAAGCGTACATTTGCCTTTTCCCGTATCTCCCATACTTGACGATGGTAGGATTCCTCATCAAAGTCAGAATCTGAGTTCTCGCAAGAAGATTCATCGTCAGAGTCTTCGTCGTTTGGACCAGCGGTCGTTAGTGTCGTTAATTTCGATATCATCCTCGTCCTCTCCTGCCAAATACCTGAAACATACAAGTTTAAAAGTAATTTAAAACGCCTTATTCTACACATTTAGAGTTGTATCCAGAGTTTTTTCGAGTCGAGTTTTTCCGAATCGTTGAGAATTGTACGTGTTTTAGTGAAGTATTTCAGTCGAGGAAATAACACACATCTGTTAGCAAAGGCTCACGAGAGGAATTGTAAATTATCATTGTTTGACCCAGGTATTGCTTCCCCTAAATTACGGATGTTATTTTCGATTCAAAGGTTCAATTGAGAAAACCGTGAAGCGACTGAATTAAATTACCAGTATCAAGTTGTCAAAAGAAACAAAAGAAAACCTTGGAGCTAGCGACTAATATTCCATGCACCTTTTTAACCTCCCGAGATCAAAATCGGCCTCAGTTCTTCAAACATTTTTTCTTTACATGCGTTTGTTATATGGCCATAATTTTTATTTTTGGACTGACTCCAACCACGGAATAATTGATTTTTGCTGACATCTGCTCTTAATATTTCAATCATCTGAATGTTTTATTATGTTTTATCCCTTACAGTCTAGCAATAAAATATCGGAATAAACGTTTAAGACCAGATGAAACAAACAATACGTTTGCTACAGGCTTTGTCATGAAAGCATGCAAGGAAAATTGGCCTAATTATAACCAGTAGTTAAAATGACAGAAGCGTTAAAGATCTGTAATAGACGCCACTCACCCATCGTTAATGTGAAAGAAGGGGATTTGATTACTTTATTGACAAGTTAAACAAGCACAATAAAAAATAAAAAAACAATGCTATTATGGGGAGAGATGATGCCAAAATATTATATCTAAAGTAGCAGCCGTAAGGTGTTGAAGTTTTTATTTCTTGCTTACGCTGGTAAATTATACTGCTTCTAGTTCAAGACCAGCGCGGGGTTACAGATCTGTCTTCCAGCAGGTAATTCAAATGAATTTTTAATTTCTTATTTTTCCTTTCCATAATTTAGCGTACGATGTTCATTGAAAAATAACTGTGATTTCATAAAGACGGTGAATATATTCAATAATCAATATATAGACAACAGCTTTAAATTCAGATGCAGCATTCGCCGTTCGCAATCCGTCTTAATATTGTCCATTCTCAGCCATCCTTGTTCCAGTCTGGTTTATTATCACCTCTTTCGTGTTTTTCTTCCTTAGTAAACAACTATTTCGAGGCCTTTTTCAATTTAAAGGTGATTTTGCAGTTCGCAAAAATGACTTAAAATATCGTGACATAACTCCTTTAAGCGATCAAGACGAACCTATGAAGGTGAGGATTTTTTAAGAAATAGTTTTGTCTAGATTCTGTTGGAAATAAAACGATATCAAGGCAAAGGAGGTTTACAAATATTTTACATACATCAAAGCCTATAAAAGGGCTCAGATATTATGAGCTTGGGTTATGAGCCACAGTAAGTTTTAATCCTTATAGTCTTGAAAAAATATAAGTTCACAAGGACATAGATGTTATTGAACTAGCTTGAGGCCCGTATTGGGGAAATATTGGTCGAGGTTTTTTTGGCAAGAATCTTGGAGAACTGTATTAATATGTTTTAGTAAAGTATTTTGAGGAAATAATGTACTTCCATTAGCAAAGGTTTTCGCGAAGAATTGTAAATTATCATTGCTTTAACGGGGGTTATTTTATTTGAAACCAAAACAAGGGGACTAAAACTTGCACTATTTTATTAAAACTAAGATAAATGGATTTTTAACTGATTTGCTTCTACGCACGAATAGATAATTGTTCTTTGAGTTTTTATTGTTCCATTGGTTCCGCAGTCCCAAGACCCAAGTATTGCTTCCCCTAAATGGATGTTATTTTCGATTCATAGGCTCATATGAGAAAAACCGTGAAACGAAATTTAATTGTCAGTATCAAGCTGTCAAAAGAAACAAAAGAAAGCTCTGCAGCTAACGATTAGTATTTCATGCACCTTTTTAGCCTCCTCGAAATCACAATCGGCCTTAGTTCTTCAAAATATATATATTTTGTTACATGCGTTTGTAATATGGACATAGTTTTATTTTTGGACTTCCATGGAATAACTGAACTTTGTTAACATCCGCTCTTAAACACGAAGACGCACTAGAAATGGGCTTAGCTCCTCCTACTTCCATCTAATTTGTTAAAGTTTTTATTTCTTGCTAATGCTGGTAAGTTATACTGCTTCTAGTTCAAGACCAACGCGGGCTACATTTCTGTCTAACAGGTATTTCAAATGAATTTTTAATTTTCATAATTTAACGTACGATATAAAAGCTATCAGGTTCACTGAAACATAAATGTGATTTCACAAAGACGGTGGAAATAAATTTAAAAGTCGGTATATAAACAATAACTTTAAATGAAAAGGAGCAATAGAGTTAGCGTCCAATATTTCAGAGGCAGCATTAAAACATCCTTAAGTCTCAGCTAGCATTTTTAACTTTCAGAATCAAACAAAAATCCCTTCATCTTTCAAACTATTATTGTCGAACTGCCTCCATCAGAAATTAAGTATCATGATTCAAGTTTTGACTTATAGTTCAAGAGTGCTTTTACTTTGTTACGCGATCAAGACGAAACTATGAAGACCTATGAAGGTGAAGATTTGAAGAAATCATGTCTGGTTTTGTAGGATATAAAACGATATCAAGGCAAAAGGAAGTTTACAAATATTTAACATACATCATGAGTGAGTTTGGGTTATGAGCCACAGTAAGTTTTAACCCTTTTAGTCTTGAACAATTCAAGCTCACTAGAACATAGATGTTATTGAACTAGGGTGAAGTCTTTATTGGAGAAATATCGGTCGAGTTTTTTCTTTTTTTGAAATAATCTTGGAGAACTGTACTTCCTCAAAAACCAACACTTCTAAATTCCAATTCGATCTGGTATCCAAGGGCTACAGGTTTGTCAGTCGCAAGACTGTTAAGTGATAGCCTCGTTAAACAAAGTCGATTTATTTACTAGAACTATATTAGGTATGTTTTTAGTAAAATTTGTTGAGGAAATAACACACAAGGTTTACGCGAAGAATTGTAATTAAAATTACCTTTTCTTGAACGGAGGTTATTTTATTTGAAATCACAACAAGAAAACACTAAAACACCATTTTATTAAAACAAAAATAAATGGATTTTTTAATTTGCTTCGACGTATGAGTACTGTTTAAAAAAAAAGGTTTCTTTATTTGTCTTGTTCCATTGGTTCCGCAGTCCCAAAACCCAAGCATTGCTTTCCCTAAATTATGTTATTTTCGATTCAAAGGCTTAAATGAGAAAAACCATGAACGAAATTTAATTCAGTGTCTGCAGTATCAAACTGTTAAAAGAAACAAAAGAAAGCCCTGGAGCAAGCGACTGATATTTCATGCACCTTTTTTAACTTCCCCGATATCACAATCGGCCTTAGCAAACATTTTTCTTTACATGTGTTTGTAATTGTATTTTTGGACTGACTCCCGCCACGGAATGATTGATTTTTGCTGACATCTACTCTTAATAATTCAATCATCTGAAAGTTTTATTAAGTTGAATATCTTACAGCTAGCAATACTATATCAGAATAAAGGGTATCAGCCACCCCCCAAAATTACCATTTTCTGATATTTTCGATGTTTTGAATTTTCTGATAGATCTCGTAAAGAGCTTGGATTTCCAATAAATTTAACCTCAAAATGTTATTTCTGTGGAAAGTTATTGAACACGAAATATTTTCTTCATTTATTCGAATATTCACATACTGTGCCTGTAAAACTAACTGTGGAAGATAGAAGCAATTCTTACCCAGGTAATCTCAGTTCTGACAGCATGTCGTTTTGTGATCTCTACTGGCGGTTTCATCTGATGATTTGTTATTGTCGTCAATTTGAGGCGCCGTTCGTCCTGTTCGTTTTCTTGAGCGTTTACCTTCGTTTGCTTTCCTTTTCTTAATTGTCCTTTTTGGTCTTTTTATCGTGATGTCCTATTGGGTTAAAGAAATTCGTCAGCTGATTTGTAAGAAATTTGAATCAGAAGACAAATTCTTCTATTAGGTAGAATAAACGAGCTGTTTGAGATAATTTTTTTGCTTCTATTTATCTCGTGCTATGTTTTCTTATTTACTTTTTAAATTATCTTTTGTTCTTCCTCTTCTCTGTGAAGGAGGAGATAAAATAAAGCAGGCGCCTCAGTCCATATAAAAGCGGTTGTACTTTCAAGATATATATTATTTAGGAACGAGATTGGTAGCAGTTGACACTAAAACAGTAAAACCCAATACAGTAAGAATTAAAACAAAGCTTCCCAAACTTGTATCTGGAAAATTAAGTCATAGGCAAATTCTGTGTAGTGAACAGCAAGGAATTAGATAAGAAAAGCACGGGTATATTGTGGCGTGACACGCGTGACAAAACCTTCTTGTATCTTGTTGTTACTTTAGACCGCTGGTCACATGACCCGCATTAGTCATGTGACCAACTGAGGACCTCGTGCTTACCAGAGCGACCTTTATATATCATGGAGTCGACATATTAAACGTTGTAATTGCAAGAAGTTTATTTACTTGATAACGCGACATGGTGACAGAATTGGTTATATAACTTCACTAGCAGACGATTTAGGAAGATTACAAGCCAAACTGGTACGTAAACTGTGGACAAATGTCAAGTTTTCTCTTGTCAAGTCCATAATTGAACAAGTTGTATTTTTATAAAATTTTATTTTTGGCAAGAAATGGCTTGTTGTATTCAACGAAACGAAACGAAACGAAACGAAACGAAATGAATATGTGTGGTGGTTATATTTGATTTTAGGAATATATTCAGACTGGTCATGTTCGTTTCGTTGATTATCACTTTTCGTTTCGTCGAATATCACTTTTTGTTTTCAAGTGTTTAGCAATCAACACGCGGGTTTAATTGTGTGTTTTGACTTCCCGCCGTGTTAAGAGTTACACAACACCGTCTGGCCCAGTCCGTTTCGTTGATTATCACTTTTCGTTTCGTCGAATATCACTTTTTTCACATGTTTAGCTATTAACACGCGAGTTGAATTGTGTGTTTTGACTTCCCGCCGTGTTAAGAGTTACACAACACCGTCTGGCCCAGTGTTTCAAGTGTTTAGCTATCAACACGCGGGGGTTTAATTGTGTGCTTTCGATTTCCCGCCGTGTGTAAGACTTACACCACACCGTCTGGCCCAGTCCATGTCCATGTATGTTTCATTGATTATCACTATCACTTAAAAAGTGATAATCAACGAAACGAACTTGTTGTAGCGACTTAAATGGACTTGGGCTGGGCCAGACGGTGTTGTGTAACTCTAAACACGGCGGGAAGTCAAAACACACAATTAAACCCGCGTGTTGATTGCTAAACACATGAAAACAAAAAGTGATATTCGACGAAATGAAAAGTGATAATCAACGAAACGAACATGACCAGTCTAAATATATTCCTAAAATCAAATATAACCACGTACCAAACATATTCATTTCGTTTCGCTTCGTTTCGTTGAATATAATAAGCCCAAGAAATCTGTAGTAATGCTGCCTTCTGTTACTTCATACATTCGTTTTGACTGCATTTAAGGAGAGGGGTGGGTTTATATCATGATTCTATAGGGGCGCTTATTCGAAGGGAGGCGCTTATTCAACTATTTACGGTATAGGCTTCTGTTCTTCCATTATATTTCCTTATATCTCCTTATGTGTACAATTCTACAATTCACCCGTAAACCATTGGAAACAGAGAGACGACTGGGTACGAGGCTGATAGGTAACTGCTCAGTCAACGTAACGTATTTATTTACACAAACATTGCTAGAGAACGAGTCTGGGAAATGTATGATATATGATATGTGCGATGAAGGTTTATCTACAAACTAATCAAGCAAAACATTGACATGACCTGTCTCCCTCATGTATCCGTTCAAATAGCCTCATACCATTTTCACAAAATAGACCCACAAAAGGCAGGAATATCTCACGCATTGCTTTAATTTTGCTGGCGAATTATTTATTTTGAAGCTTTCAGTCTTCAAACTGAAGTCTTTGCCAACGAAAATATTCTTCTTTGGGCATATTTTTCCAGACAGAAAGCGGCCAACAAGTTATTTAGGTCTTTGAACAACTTCTTGAAATAATTTCATCCCATCTCTGACAACGGTCAGCCAATAGGAATTCAATGCTGACGAATCATTAATCGAGGAGTGATTCAAGTCAAAAGGACCGCCCACTGATGTCCCAACTTTCGCTCCATCGGATGAAAATTTACAAAGGACTATAAACCACTAATTTCTCAGGTTTCTAACTGAAATTAATCTTCGTTTCTTTCTCCCATTGGGATCATCGTGGTACAGATCCCCCTAAAAAGTATAAAGTAAATTATCAAATATACACTTAAGGACTTTAGTAAAATTGAAGGGAGGCCTTGTTAATTACAGCAAGGCGAGCTTTGCTAAGACTCTGTGGACCTTGAAGCCTGTTCCGTAACTGCGAATATATTTCCCCCTATAATTAAAGTGGTATTTCTCAAATTAAATTAATCTTCTCGGTAAATCGTCTTTATATACAGGTTCCATAGTACAGGTGGGATGCTGGTCTGATTATGGTCAGAAACGTATTTTGCACCAAGGGAATTATTTTCTTGCTATTCGTGTGGAATGTAGATACTAAACTACGAGGTGAGCACAACTGTTATTTTAGAATACTCTGTGGGTTTTCCACACGAGTAAAATTTGAAGCCACGTTTCCATGGATGCTAATATCCCGGGGGGGGGGGGGGGGGGGGGTACTTGGGTCAGCTTTTTCTGGGTATGTACCGCTGGCCTCTCACAGCCCCCACCCCATTATAGTCTATTCTGTGGCCAATGATATATCCCATTTTAGTCACTCTTTTGCAAACGCGATCCCAACTTAGTCACTTTCTGTCTATGTATCTACCTTTTAACTAGGTATTTCTAACAATACTGAGATAATTTTGCAGTCATTTCGAAAACAGAGGCGCATTTCAGTCCGTTCGAGCTAGCTGTTCCGAGCTATATAATTTCAATTTCCACTGAGGCAGTCTGAAAGTGTGACCCCATTCTAGTCACTCTGTTAAAATTGCGACCCCATTATGGTCAATCCAGTCGTGAAAATGCGACCCCATTCGCTAGGAAGTAACCACCCGGAGCTGCTAATGCTAATACCACTAGACAACCAGAACAAACCACGCAACGCAGCGATTAAAGAGGGGATTAGTGGTTCTAGAAGAAAGCATTACGAGTGAATTTCGTTCTGAGTGGTAGCTAACGTTTAAAATCTTCTCCTCGGTACCCAACTTCTCTGAGGATTACGTCACATGTTCGATATTCAGATCAATATTCAGTACATTAATATTATGCAATTTAGCTTCATGTATAACAAAGTCTTCAAATACCTCATGTTGTAGCTCAAATGTAAAGCAAATGCTTTAGTGGAGGCAATTGATCGCACGTGTGATATTAAAAGAGCCAGACAATCTTTGGAACTCTGAAAAATGCAAAATATAATTATTTGTCCAATGAATGCTGCATATTTTATCTAATTTGGAAAATTAATTTTTTTCTTAAAATAGTTGCACCCAAAGTAAAGTTACCAGCTCCTGTTCTACGAGTTTTACCAGGTTACACACTGTTATGTTCAGCCACTGGAACCTGGCCCATATATACAATGCACAATGAAATTATTTGTTCAATGAATGCTGCAAATATGATCTAATTTGGAAAATGAAATTTTTTTCTTAAAATAGTCGCACCCAAAGTAAAGTTACCAGCTCCAGTTCTGCGAGTTTTACCAGGTTACAAACTGAAATGTTCAGCCACTGGAACTCGTCCGATATATAAAGCACTGATAAGAAACTCAACAGTACTGGTCAACACAACGCGCTACTATGCTAAAATTGTAGTAAATGAAGAAGCAAACTACACCTGTGTGGCTACCAGCAAGTATGGAGATGACGTGGGCAAAGTGTCAGTCATTTTTACAGGTAAGAACAGCTGTTGTAGATTGTTTCTTTTGGGTCATTTTTACATATGTAAGAGATATTCTGTAATTTAGCCACATGCATAGCAAAGTCTTCTAAATACATCATCTTCTAAATACATCATCTTCTAGCTCAAATACAAAGCGAATGCTTTAGCGCAAGTAATTGATCATGATATAAAAAAAACCTCATGCGATCTGTAGAACTCTGAACAAAACGCACATGTAATAAAATGAATTTGAGCAATAAATGCTGCAAATATTACTTAATTTAAAAACTTAAACATTAAAAATTAAACATTTGTTCTTAAAATAGTTTCACCCAAAGTAAAGTTACCAGCTCCAGTTTTGCGAGTTTTACCAGGATACAAACTGAAATGTTCAGCCACTGGAATTCGTCCCATATATAAAGCACTGATAAGAAACTCAACAGTACTGGTCAACACAACGCGGTACTATGCTAAAATTGTAGTAAATGAAGAAGCAAACTACACTTGTGTGGCCACCAGCAAGTATGGAAATGACGTGGGCAAAGTGTCAATCATTTTTACAGGTAAGAACGGCTGTTGTAGATTGTTTCTTTTGGGTCATTTTTATTAAGAAATATTCTGTAATTTAATTTAGTCACGTGTATAGCAAAGTCTTCTAAATACATCATATTCTAGCTCAAACGCAAACTAAGTCATATGCCGCTATTAATCGTACTTTGAGACTGATTCTTGAGTAGTCGTTCCTATTTCTGTCGACGGCAGTATTAAGTTGAAGTCACAACAATAATGCAACTTCCGTTCTGGTTATTCGATAAGCCTACGCTATTTTCAAAAGCATGGAGAAAGTCTTGAGTAGTCGTTCCTGTTTCTGTGGACATTTCAAGGGCAGTGTTAAGTTGAAGTCAGTGTAATTTCCCCGTCAAAAAAAAAGACCCCAAAAAAGGACACCAGGCGGATTTGAACACTCGCCATCAGTCACGAAGATCAGATTTAAAAGTTAGCGCCTTACACCATGAGGCCAGGACACTTTATTCTGGTAATTTATTCTGGTATTCAATGTCGACATTCTCGGTATAATCCGTTGAATGTTTTTTGTGAATTTTGATCATTCGTCGTTTTGCTTGGACTAATTATAGTATTAGGTGATTAATGAAGTATCTAGACTGCGAGCAGTCTCTATTTTTCGCTAAAGTCTGTGAGGCGAACGCGCGAGAGTTAAGAGCGGCGCGAGCCGCGAGTTGCGTGGGCGCGAGAGGAAGCGAAAAAATAGAGACTACTCTGCTTTCATATAGCCTGCGTCGCAGACGGACTTGACCGCCGGTAATGTCCGTCTGCGAATTAGTGCACAAATCCTTGTTCTAGACCCCCAACGACGTAACGAAATACCGGAAGAGCCTTTCGAAATCCCCTTTATTCTGATTGGCTATGGTAAAAGGCGTGACAGGCCTGTTCGAAGTTCGTGACATTTGCCGTTCTCTATTGAATTCGGTCTTCTGACCTACTTTGCCCTTCAAGAGTGTTTCTAACGGGCAAGATATGTTGTATTATGAGGAGGATTTTGAAGTAGAATAGCTATAGAGCCATCGACTGTGTTCACTCTAGCAAATTTTAAGAGGTCACGTTTGGTCTCCTGTCGGGCAAACAGATATTTACAACGGGTTTAATAGTTTAGACAACAAACACTCGGCAAACCGAACAAAGTAGTTCCCATTTAAAACCTGCTGAATAGTTTCTGGGTCTTCCAAGTACGTGATAGCATGCAATCGCCAGTATACCCATATTGTTGAAATATATAAACTTGGTCCTCCATCAGCGATCGTAAAGGTGAAATCACAGCAATAACATTCGATCATATATCAGCGACTGCGACAATCGGGAGACACTGAAAGATCAACGACTTTCCAAAACCTGTGGGTAAATTGATAACACGTTTTTCCCCTGGAAGAAAGATTTGATCGCTTCTCGTTGTTCTGGGAGTAGCTCCGTTAATTCAAACTGAGCTTTCTCTAACCGCTTCGAAAGCTGCACTCCATAGTGTTTACCATTTACCAAAAAAATCCGGAAATTTCGGTTGGAATGTAAATGGTAAGATTACTCTTCAGTGATTTTTTTAATACTGTACTATTTTTAGGCTCGCTTTCCGCTAGCTTCCGGTAATTCCCTTGGCCAATCACAACCAAATCATAGCTAATTGAACAATATCTTTATGTAAAGGCCAATCACAGACAAGTACTCAGATCCTGGTACGTCGTTGGGGGTCTAGAACAAGGATTTGTGCACTGATTTGCAGACGGACATTACCGGCGGTCAAGTCCGTCTGCGACGCAGGCTACTTTCATACAGCATTTCGGAAGCCCGGCACACTGTTGACGGAGTATTGTGATTGGCTGGTTGACGAAGTGATGATGCATATCTGTCATCAAGAATGCTTAGTGACATGCAGTGCGTGCCAAATTTCATTACATAATTTATCAATATTTTCGCCGATTGCCGACAGGCTTTCGGAAAAGACTACTAAATTTACCAAAGCTATTCTGTAGTGTGGTTCCTGCTTCAAGAAATTATCATCCTACACGGAATCATCCCGGAGAGAACACGGAGATGGAGACATGCAATAGAATGAGCCAAAACAAACCGTAACTGACAAAACATGTGGCAAATTACAGAGGTGTCAAATTATTAAAGGAGAAAGCAGAAAACCATCTATGACATATTGACATTTGCTGCACTGACCCCCGGGACTGACCATAGTAAAATGGCTCTTTTTAACTAAACTCCTCCAAATAATACAGCGTATAATACCCTCTAGAAACACATGTGGAGCTAATAAGGTCGGAAGACCGAAATGCAGAACGGCAAATGTACAAATGGCACGAGCCGATCGAAGTCTGTGTAGGCCTGTCACCTTTATTATTTTATTTTATCTTCTATTGTGAGAGATCTGTGAACGCCAAGCACGGGTCGCTTTCCTCGGCTCCATCGTTTTCCTCGGTGGCCTGTCTCGTCCTTCCTCGTCTGCGAACGCAGATGTATTTCCGGCTCGAGTTTCCCCCGCGAGTTTCCCCCAGGGAAACTCGAGCCGGAAATACGTCTGCGTTCGCAGGCTAGTATGAAAGCAGAGCAGTCTCTATTTTTTCGCTTCCTCTCGCGCCCATGCAACTCGCGGCTCGCGCCGCTCGTAAATCTTGCGCGTTCGCCTCACAGACTTTAGCGAAAAATAGAGACTGCTCGCAGTCTATGAAGTATCGAGAAGTACGTACATATGAGTGGGATTGTTTTAAACGAACAAAGTTGATAAACGTGCACATGCGCCGAACCGTGAAACACTCCCTTTAGTCCCGATCGGAAGTACATTCAAAGTCATGGGAGAAGGGGGTGGTCGACCATATACACCCTCCCTCCTTGGGTTTTCGCTATTATAAGACAAATTGAAAGTATTATGCCCTTAGAAGTTGGCCTTGAGCCATTTCCTCATGACGTCAGTAAAAAGCATGAATCGATGCAAAATTATTTAAAACCAACAATTGGGTGTTTAAATGTACTAATAATGCAATGTCTATTTACTTGTGGTTACATCAAAGAATTACGTCCGAAAATTCGAAGTTTGGATAAACCTTCATGTTATCACACGGTTACCATAACAACGTCAAAAACTGTGAACAACAGATGTCATATGCAAATGTCCGGAAGGGAAACTGATAGTTTTAGCATCACAGGGTAAATCTACTTTTTAAAAATAGCGACAAAACCTCATCGGGAGTGGCATTTATCCCCCAACCCCACCCCCCCCCCCCCCCCCACCCACGCCCACTTGAACGTCCGAGGGTTAAAAAAACATTGCTAGGACTTCTACCTAAGTTAATGATTAATTTAACTTGGAAATTAGATGACTTCGCCTCCTTTCTTTATTTGTTGTTAAAAGCATGACATTCGCATTTTGTACACATTTTTTTTAGATTGCGGGCTGAAATGTTTCTACACGACGCTTTGGAATGTTGGCGAAAATGTCCTATCTTGCCGGAACTCAACATCAGTAGAAGACATTGTTAAATGCGCGTCAATAATTACAGATAAGATGTAAGTATGTCTACTGAGGCATTTCAATTTGTTAATTTATTTTGTTTTATTTGTATAACGCTATTTGGATTGGGTTTGTTTTCAGTTTAAGTATAATAAATAAATAAATAAATAACCCTACTCAGACCGGGGGGTCGGAATCTGCTCGCGAGGACTTCAACTGTCTTTAACTTTTGGCATGACACATCATTGTTCTTTATCCAAATTTCCCATAATTTTACTTTACCCTATAAGCCAAATCGAAGTTCTGAAAAGCACATGCGCGCGTCGGGATAAAAACAAGCATTAGTCAAAAATATAACATAAGTCAAATAACAAAAGAACAAATTTAAAAGTAATAAAAATAAAAACAAAATAACAAAAACAGATAATAAATTTAGGATAAAAACGCATGCACCAGGGGGGGGGGGGGGGGGGGGGGGGGGGAGGGGGAGGGGGAGGGGGGATAGAGACCGGGCCTGGGACCGAGAAACCATGCTCTCACAACTTGCAAAGCGATCAATTTTGTTTTGGTCAGCGGCGTGCTTCTTTTCGCGCGCGAAATTCCTTAAAAATGAGATTTCGAGATTATTCCAACACGTTCAATTTGTTCAATGTGGCTGAACTTTCCAGGAGCTGAATTCGTGAGTTCAAGTCCAGATAGAGACAGGAAAATTAGCCATCGCGTATTCACGTTCTCCATAATACCTTGAATCTGGACATTTGATTTTTTTGTTTGGCATAGGAAGGCAAAAATTGTAAATACAAAACGCACGTTCGTTTTGTTTTGCATGGGACGGCAAAGAAATATGCAAAACACACAAGCAGAATATTGTACTACTAATTAAACATATTGTTTTGTGACGTTCTCGTTGCCGTCGCCGTCGTGGTTGCATCTTGAAAAACGAAAAACTTGAGGAAGAAGTTTATCTGGTTTAAAGGATCACAAAGTGAAAAAAAAAATAATCATTTATACATCAGTACGCACTTCCATCGCCTGATCAGCCGCCATGTTTTTCTAGCTATTCTTCTGGCTTTACACAACTTCTACGCACGTGCAGATGATGAATCCGCTGGCTAAGGTTGTGATGATTGCTTTGCAAGTTGAGAGAGCATGGTTTGGATTTGATTTAAGAGAATGTATGTGAAGTAGCTATCCCCCCTGGCATGCACACTACACAAATTCTTTAAACTCCCATTTGGCTTATTGTGTCTAGGCTTTTTTCGTTTGTATGCCTGGGTAGGGGGGGCAAAAAGTTTCCCCCAATGTATCTCCAAAAGTATTCACGTTATAGAAATGAAACTTATATGGTGAGTTAAGTATCCAAAAATGTTTATTTTAGTGACAGTCACATGCATATGTCAATTATGACGCCTTATCACGCCAAAATGACGTCATAGGTTTAAACAAATCCGAAATATTGGATCCGTCATCTTGGATTTCAAAATGTTTCGGAAATGTCAGAAATTCTCCAAATTTGATTTGAAAAAAGTAAGAAAAAAATAAGGATGCAGAAACTGTAAAGATTTTGGAAGAAACTCTTTTAAAAAGGGAAAATCACTGAGCTAGAGCAGAAAAAAAACTAATTTGAATAAAACGACCTGTAAAAATTTGGTTGCTATGGAAACGTCAAGTCACGTGATCAAATAATTGACTCACCAAAATTTTCCCAGATAATTTTTAGGAAAATGCAGAAGTTTGGCTATAATTGCTTCGAACTCTTTTTAACCCTATTCTGCCCGGGGGGGGGGGGGGGGGGCAGAAAGTGCCCGCGCTGACTTCAAATTTATCGTACTTAAAGAGCATTCAAGCAATCATAGCCAAACTTTATGACTTTTCCTAAAAATTATCCGGGAACATTTTGTTGTCCCAATTTTTTGATCACGTGACTTGATGTTTCCATGGCAACCAAGTTTTGACAGGCCGTTTTAGCCAAATTTGGTATTTTCAGTTTAAATGTCCGTTTTCATGAGATTTTCGCTTTTTACGAAGAGTTTCTTCCAAAATCTTTTCAATTTTTGCATCCTTATATTGTTTTCGATTTTTTTTCACATCAAATTTGGTGATTTTCTGACATTTCTGAACAATTGAAAAATCCAAGATGGCGGATCCAAGATGGCGGACAGGTTTAAAGTATGACGTCATTTCGGCGTGATATGATATCATAATTGATTCGTAATTGCCACTAACATAAACATGTTTGAATGCTTTACTCACCACATAAGTTTCATTTTTATAGCACAAATACTTTTCGAGATACAGATCGTTTTACCCACATTTGTTGATTTTTTAGCTTAATTTTCAGTTTTCATAACATTTTTGCTTTTTACGATGAAATCCTTCCAAAATCTTTGCCGTTTTAGCATCTTTATATTTTTCTTGATTTTTTCAAAGCAAATTTGGATATTTTCTGACATTTCTGAACAATTTAGAAATCCAAGATTTCGGATCCAAGATGGCGGATTTTTTTAGCGTATGACGTCATTATGGCGTGTATGACGTCATAATTGACACGAGACTGCCACTAAAATAAAGATTTTCGGATGCTTTACACACCATGTAAGTTTCATTTTCATAGCGTCAATACTTTTTGAGATATATAGGGGGCACTATCTGCTCCCCCCAGGCTCAGGAACGAAAAAAAAGCCCAGGCAGAATAGGGTTAAGGGACTTTTTAGGACTCGAGCCAGGACTCGAGCCAGGACTCGAGCCAGGACTCGATTTAGGACTCGAGCTTGGGCTCGAGCCAGGCCTCGATCCAGGACTCGAGCCAGGACACGAGCTAGGACTCGAGCTTGGACTCGAGCTAGGACTCGAGCCAGGACTCGAGCTAGGACTCGAGCTTGGACTCGAGCCCGGACTCGAGCCAGGACTTGAGCCAGGACTCGAGCCAGGACTCGAGTCGGGACACGAGCCAGGACTCGTGCTAGGACTCGAGCCAGGACTCGAGCTAGGACTCGAGCCAGGACTCGAGCTGGGACTCGAGCCAGGACTCGAGCTAGGACTCGAGCCAGGACTCGAGCTAGGACTCGAGCCAGGACGCGAGCTAGGACTCGAGCCAGGACTCGAGCCAGGACTCGAGCCAGGACTCGAGCTAGGACTCGAGCCAGGACTCGAGCTAGGACTCGAGCTTGGACTCGAGCCCGGACTCGAGCCAGGACTTGAGCCAGGACTCGAGCCAGGACTCGAGTCGGGACACGAGCCAGGACTCGTGCTAGGACTCGAGCCAGGACTCGAGCTAGGACTCGAGCCAGGACGCGAGCTAGGACTCGAGCCAGGACTCGAGCTAGGACTCGAGCCAGGACTCGAGCTAGGACTCGAGCCAGAACTCGTGCTAGGACTCGCGCCAGGACTCGAGCCAGGACTCGAGCTGGGACTCGAGCCGGGACTCGAACTAGGACTCATGCCAGTATTTTTAAACTGCTTTGGTAATAGAGTGAAACGCCCTTTAACAGACAGCAAGGCGGTTCGACCATAGTGTTATTCTTCGTGCGTTTTGCATTTACATTTCTTTGCCGTCCTATGCAAAATAAAAACGCCAAATGTCCAATGACATAGAACGGGAACATGCGACGGTTAATTTTCCCTTCTATATCTGAACTTGAACTCCGTACCTACGAATTTAGCTCCAAGACAGTTTGGCACATTGGATAAATGGAATAATCGCGAAATAGTTTATAGGTAACGTTAATTTATTTTTGGAGGAATTTAGCGCGCAAAAAGAAGCCTTACGAAAACACCGCTGACTAAAACATAATTGTTCGCTTTGCAAGTTGTGAGAACAAGGTTGCTCGGTCCCAGGCCCTGTCTCTCCCCCCTTCCCCCAACAAGTTTAGAGGGAGTAACTGACGCTGACCGCTATCACTTTTGAAAGAAAAAGGGTCTCTATCTGGATAACTGTTTTGGCCTCTTACCTGAGAAGATCGCCTGCAATGGTTGATCCTCTTCTTGGCGGGAGCCCTTCAAGGTGATCTGTACGTTAAGGAGCCTCGTGCGCATCCTTACTGCGCATACTTTCGCGTGTAATTAGCGCGCCCACAATAAATACATGGCGGCTTTTTCTGTGGCTATGTTCGCCAGGAAGGTAAATAATCGTTTTCTTGTATAAAACGAGCACGTTGACCTATATTTTTTATTGCATAATTTTTGTGCTCAAATTATCCTCTTCAAGTTAAAAAAAAATAAAAAATAAAAATCGGAAGGGAAAAATAAAGATATCGCTAAAAACGTGCACAAAACCGTTACTCGTGGGTGCAAGTTATGACCTTGAAAAAATCGACGCGAGGAACATTTTGAGTCGATGTCATTTGAAGTTGTGTTTTTGGTCATTTTTCCATAAATTATATATTTCAAAATTATTCCATATGGTCGAGACTATCAACCTATCAATTTTTTTTAACTTTGCTTCCAGCTACCGCGAAATGTAATGTGAACTGATGAAATAACGCGCCTGATTAATATAAGCCTGTTTTCCATATGATCACAACGATCGCAGTCGCAGCGATCGTTACGATCATATGGAAACCATTCTTGCGTTCGTTGCGATCGTTGCGACTGCGATCGTTGCCATCATATGGAAACCAGGCTTTAGTACCAGTACAGTCATAAATGTACCCTGGGTGCCAGAGACTTTTCTTGTATGACGCGAGAAATAAACCTCTGCTACCCAGGGTAGCATACCGTAAATGATCTAATAAACGCCCACTCTCAAATAAACGCCTCGTATCTAATAAACGCCCCCCCTGAGGTGTAAAGTTTGTATTAGACGACCCCTCTAATAAACGCCCCGTGTCTAATAGACGCCCAACCCCCAAGAATCGCCTCAAAAACCTCCCAAACCCTTTCCTGGTCATTTCTGACTCGGACATCGAAGAGGCCAACGATGCCAACATGGTTGACCCAGATGACGATGAAGACATCGATATCGAACTATGAACGACATCTCTAGGCTTTGCTTTAGCGCAGATTAGATTAGTCTCCTACTCACAAACTCTGTTTTCTATCTTACTCCGCGAGCAAACTATGCGTCTTATTTGTTTTGTTGACGTTGTTACAGTTAAAGTGAAATAAACGCCTCTCTCTAATAAACGCCTCATATCTATTTAACGCCCCCCTAGGACCCCTAAAATTTAAAGACGCCCCGGGCGTTTATTAAATCATTTACGGTAAATGGGGTAACATTGCTCCATCATATCTCTTTTGCGAGCACGGTGACCTATCTTTTTTATTGTATTTTTCGAAACAGTGCTTGGTAGGTAACATTCAGGGAAAGTTCAAAAAAATAGTTCAACAACTTTTATTGCTGTGTCGCTCAGCTGTGTCACCTATATGGTCATGTGATCATCACGTGATCAAAATGGCGGGAAAAATCGATGGAGTCCTGGCTCGAGTCCTGGCTCGAGTCCCGGCTCGAGTCCCAGCTCGAGTCCTGGCTCTGACATTAGTTTATCTCGCCATTTGGCGTTCACTACTTTAGAGTCATTTTTGGTGGTTTCCCGACATATTAGAATAATCAAGAAATCAAAGGTGGCGGCATGACGCAATTTCCACGTCATATGATGTCATCATCGGATATTATAAAGTTGTAGGATACGATGACACCTGTTACTACAGTGACATAAGTGGCACTTCGAAGACCATCGCGCGGATCCTAGGACCTTACGATATCTGCGTAGCCCACAAAACCGATAACTACGTTACGTTATGACATTTATTGACCAACTTTAAGGATAGGGACGAACCTTGCAACAGACAAGGGGCATTTTAAAAGATCAATTGCTCCGACTGCAAGGCCACTTGCATCCGTGAGACTCGAGACTGACTGAAAACAAACAAACGAGCGAGGAAAAGTAGTGATACCAACAATCACATTGCTGAACACCTTCGACTGACAAACCACACAATTGACTGGAACTCTAAGGAATGCATTATCTACACTATTAAGAACACCTCTTAAACGGTATCAACAACTACAAGCACCTTAATGACTTATTTACGACGTTAACACAGCAGACGAACGAACTTTGACCTCAAACAGGACCGTCACTAATTTGACTAACGATAGACGGATTGAAACTGACAACTGACCTATCACTGCTTACGAACTTCCCACGAGTCTTAACAGCCAGTAACATTACGGCTAAACTGGCCAATCCGTTTCTAGGACCAGTGACACCATCGACTGACTAATTTTAAATACATTTCACTTGACTCTGAAGATGACTTCTCGGCTCAGGTTGTCGAAACGTCAGTCACCAAAAAGCAGTCCTTCTCAGGACTACCCTCACCTGGACGATCACACTAGAGGAATTGGGGTTAATGGGGTTAACGAAAACCGCGTGTCTACTGTGACGTCATTTTGCGCTCAAATGACATCGTATTTAAATTTCCACATCTTTAAATAATGTCTAGCCTGAGAAAACAGACGTCGTTTCACGTCGCTACCACTAGGAGCCCCGCGAAACGGACGTCTGAGAAATGAGCGCCTAAATTCCATACTTGTGACGTATCCAATACCCAGATTTGGGTAGTGCTTCTCATTGGTTGAAACAAATTTCCCTCGCGGCACCCGTGGATCCCGCGTATAAGCGAAGCTTATAGTTGCATTGCCACGGCTTTCTGTTGTGTGTTTATATATGTATTATCTCATCGAAGATGCTATCAAAGATACTTCGTCACGATACATACTACATGGGAGATCAAAGAGCGGAGCAGAGTCTCTTCATTTGATTAATTAATTGCCGTATGAATTGCTATATGAATTGTCGTTTGAAGCCGTCAATTTGTCAGGTGAGCCCGTCAAGTGTCTGTGCAAGACGTGTCTTCGCCTTCTGAAAAAGAGGAAAGGACTTCTAGACAATATTAAAAACGTCGATAGTCAACTGAGTTTGGAAGCGATTCCCCGATCTTTCCGTTGTATTCCTTCGATACTCAAGGGAAGAGAAGATCACACGGTTAAAAAATAAAGACAAACTGTGTAGTCCGGATTTTTCAAGGCCTTGGAGAATGCTACATCACGGTGAATCATTATTTTTTGATGTTGATTTCCTTGATAAGAATTGTTTAAGTGATCATTTGATCACGCAATTCAAAGGACGAAAGATGAATTTCACCGCTTATACGCGTATACTTTTTACAATTTTTACTTTGAAGCTTATTTCATGGGTAATACTCGATACGAAACGATCATTTTTGCCGTCGGAAATAATTTATTTAACCATTCTAGTTTAACAAGAAGTTAATTTGGGAAGCTTACAAAAATTGTGTAAATATTTACTGCGCATTTCGTTTTGTTTTTAAAGTCGCTTGCTAATTTAATTTCTGCCCAAGAACGCGACACACGCACGCTAGCGTGTCAATGGGTTTAAGCGGTTACACAAGCTAAGAACAACTTCTAGCAAGGCAACTATATAAAGCTACGCTCCTTCCCTCCATCTTGAAAACAACAAACGCGCGCGGGATCCACGGGTGCCGCGAGGGAAATTTGTTTCAACCAATCAGAAGCACTACCCAGATCTGGGTAGTGGTTACGCTCACAAGTACGGAATTTTGGCGCTCATTTCTCAGACGTCCGTTTCGCGGGGCTCCCAGTGGCGGCGACGCGAAACAACGTCTCTTTTCTCAGGCTACATAATGTCCGAAATCACCAACATTGATGCTGCGCTAATCGCAAACTTTGATTACAAGGTTGCAAAAACTGTTAGGATACTAGCGAACGAAAAGTAAACAGATTACATAACTTTGAAACGCGCAGCTCAGAGGTATTTTGATTAAAAAGGTCGCGTAACAGTGAAATCGGTGGAAAATTTTGCAGAGATTTGTCTTCAAACGCCATTACATTTCTACCTGACAGAGTGTTTGCCAATCTGACTAATCTGCATACTCTGTAAGTGAAACTAAGCGCACAGCACTGCAAACCTTGCATGGGCTTATACTCATTAAAAAAATAAAAAAAACCTAATGTAATAATTTAATTATTTCAACAAAATAGTTAATTATTATATCGTCTTACTTATTGCATTACGTAATTTTGCCGATTTTTGTCTTCAAACGCCATTACATTTCTACCTGACAGAGTGTTTGCCAATCTTACAAATCTACAGGGGCTGTAAGTGAAACTAAGCGCACTGCACTTCAAACATTGCATGGGTTTATACTCAATGACAAATGAAACCTAATGTAATAATTTAATAAATTCAACAAAATAGTTAATTATTATCTTGTTACTAATTGCATTACGTAATTTTGCAGAGATTTGTCTTCAAACTCCATCACATTTCTACCTGACAGAGTGTTTGCCAATCTTACAAATCTACAGGGGCTGTAAGTGAAACTAAGCGCACTGCACTTCAAACATTGCATGGGTTTATACTCAATGAAAAATGAAACCTAATGTAATAATTTAATTACTTCAACAAAATAGTTAATTATTATCTTGTTACTAATTGCATTACGTAATTTTGCAGAGATTTGATTTCAAACGCCATCACATTTCTATCTGACAGAGTGTTTGCCAATCTGACTAATCTGATTTATCTGTAAGTGAAACTAAGCGCACTGCACTGCAAACATTGCATGGGCTTATACTCATTGAAAAATGAAACCTAATGTAATAATTTAATTACTTCAACAAAATAGTTAATTATTATCGTCTTACCTATTGCATTACGTAATTTTGCAGATATTTGTCTTCAAACACCATTACATTTCTACCTGACGGAGTGTTTGCCAATCTGACAAATCTACGGGTGCTGTAAGTGAAACTAAGCGCACTGCACTGCAAACATTACACGGGTTTATATTCATTGAAATGAAACCTAATGTAATAATTAAATTACTTCAACAAAATAGTTATTTATTATCGTCTTACTTATTACATTACGTAATTTTGCAGATCTTTGTCTTCAAACGCCATTACATTTTTACCTGACAGAGTGTTTGCCAATCTGACTAATCTGATTGATCTGTAAGTGAAACTAAGCGCACTGCACTGCAAACATTACACGGGTTTATATTCATTGAAATGAAACCTAATGTAATAATTAAATTACTTCAACAAAATAGTTATTTATTATCGTCTTACTTATTACATTACGTAATTTTGCAGATCTTTGTCTTCAAACGCCATTACATTTCTACATGACAGAGTGTTTGCCAATCTGACAAATCTACAGAGGCTGTAAGTGAAACTATGCGCACTGCACTGCAAACATTACATGGGTTTATATTCAATGAAAAATGAAACCTAATGTAATAATTTAATTACTTCAACAAAATAGTTAATTATTAACTTCTTACTTATTGCATTACGTAATTTTGCAGAGATTTGATTTCAAACGCCATCACATTTCTACCTGACAGAGTGTTTGCCAATCTGACAAATCTACTGGTGCTGTAAGTGAAACTAAGCGCACTGCACTCCAAAAATTGCATGGGTTTATACTCATTGAAAAATTAAACCTAATGTAATAATTTAATTACTTCAACAAAATAGTTAATTATTATCTTATTACTTATTGCATTACGTAATTTTGCAGATATTTGTCTTCAAACGCCATCACATTTCTACCTGACAGAGTGTTTGCCAATCTGATAAATCTGGGGAGTCTGTAAGTGAAACTAAGCGCACTGCACTGCAAACATTGCATAGGTTTATACTCATTGAAAAATGAAACCTAATGTAATAATTTAATTACTTCAACAAAATAGTTAATTATTATATCGTCTTACTTATTGCATTACGTAATTTTGCAGATATTTGTCTTCAAACGCCATCACATTTCTACCTGACAGAGTGTTTGCCAATCTGATAAATCTGGGAGATCTGTAAGTGAAACTAAGCGCACTGCATTGCAAACATTGCATGGGTTTATACTCATTGAAAAATTAAACCTAATGTAATAATTTAATTACTTCAACAAAATAGTTAATTACTATCGTCTTACTTAGTATATTACGTAATTTTGCAGATATTTGTCTTCAAACGCCATTACATTTCTACCTGACAGAGTGTTTACCAATCTGACAAATCTATGGTTGCTGTAAGTGAAACTAAGCGCAATGCACTGCAAACATTACATGGGTTTATATTCATTGAAAAATGAAACCTAATGTAATAATTTAATTACTTCAACAAAATAGTTAATTATTATCTTGTTACTAATTGCATTACGCAATTTTGCAGAAATTTGTCTTCAAACGCCATTACATTTCTACCTGGCAGAGTGTTTGCCAATCTGATTAGTCTGCTTGAACTGTAAGTGAAACTAAGCGCACTGCACTGTAATGCTTGCATGGGTTTATACTCATTGAAAAATGAAACCTAATGTAATAATTTAATTACTTCAACAAAATAGTTAATTATTATATCGTCTTGCTTATTGCATTACGTAATTTTGCAGAGATTTGTCTTCAAAACGCCATTACATATCTACCTGACAGAGTGTTTCCCAATCTGACTAATCTGTTTGATCTGTAAGTGAAAATAAGCGCACTGCACTGCAAACATTGCATGGGTTTATACTCATTGAAAAATTAAACCTAATGTAATTATTTAATTACTTCAACAAAATAGTTAATTATTATATCGTCTTGCTTATTGCATTACGTAATTTTGCAGATATTTGTCTTCAAACCCCATCACATTTCTACCTGACAGAGTGTTTGTCTATCGGATAAATCTGGGGGTTCTGTAAGTGAGGCTATGCGCACTGCACTGCAAACATTGCATGGGTTTATACTCATTGAAAAATGAAACCTAATGTACTAATTTAATTACTTCAACAAAATAGTTAAGAGCCAATTTCTGTAATTATCGCGAATGCGGCGTCAGTCGTGAAATTTTGGATTTCTTCATATTTTGCCCAAATAACCTCTATAGTGAGTTATTTTCGAAAATACCATTCAAAGGTTCAGCAGCGCTTTCGTTTTTTCGAAATCGAGAAAAGTTTGAAAAACGCAATTTTGGCTTCCAGCCGCTTCCGAAATTAGGCGAAAATGATGCATTTTGTTTTCGCTCGTACGTACAGATGAACGCGATAACATCTACCGCTGTACTTTGGGCAAATCATAACCCATCTCTTGCTCTTTCTAAATCACTGAATTATTGTGGGAAAGCTGCCGATATTATACTGTTTTGGGCTGTTACAATTGCCCCAGTTGTAACGCTTGAGCGAAAGCGCTAAATTTAGCTAACTTCCACACCATCGAAAGTCCATTGGTACATAGAATTTGAAGTCGAAACTAAAATTGTCTTAAAGCACATCCTTTATATTTTGTTGTGTGAAAATTTCTACTGCGGCCCGACAAAAGTATCCCGTCGAGAAAAATAAACGTAAAGTGTATTTTGGCACTTTGGACATTCACGAAGCGAACAATGGCCTTCCCTGCTCTGAACATGACCTTCATTAAAAACTAAAAATCAACCGAAAGGAAACCTTTTTCGCAATTGTAGGTGCATCAAAATGCTTTTTTACACAAAACATGACAAAACTGATGTCTATCTTGATAAAAAATAATATTCTGTCAACACTTGTAGTAAATAATACACCCGTCTGAAGTGTAACAAATTATGTAATTCGACGCTGTAACGCAAAGCACACGTACACGCGACTCAAGCGGCTTTCTCTGTTCGGCTATTATTCCCGAGGTGAAAAGTAAACTGAATAATCCTAGTACAATAGTACATGTTCTCGTTTGCCTCCATTTTAAACAATATTATTGATTTAATATCGGGAATTATAATTTCTCAAGGCGAGCCGCTGCCATCAATTCAGATTTCAGTAAACATACTACTATGCGACAACTGCAATGGAGGCCGAAGACAAGCGCACATTTTTTGAGTAATATTCCACCAGAAGTAGCTTAAGTATTGTTTAGATTCTAGCAAAAACAAACAATCAGTGTTATCAAAGGTTTCATACAAGTGGCAATTTAAATAAATGCGGCTTTTGAATGAAACCCAACTGAGACATTGAACATTCCCTGGAACATTTCTATAAAAACACGATAAAAAACAATGAGAATTTCAATCTTACCCGTCTGTTAGTAATTCCTTGTGAAAATATTGTGACTCCATTACTTCTGTTTCGTAATATTGGTTAACCTGCAGTGGAGTTATTCCCGCTCCGAATGATAAGGCTGTGACATGATGTAATCTGAGTGTTACAATAACATTGCGTGACTCTTTCCGTGCGGAGCCTGGGAATCAACATTGATTTTCCAGCCTCCCCACACCCACCTTTTGATTTTATAATATAACAATTAGTTTGAGGAGAGATTTAACTATTTTTGTTGGTCTGTCCTGCAGGCTCTAAGGACTAGTGTTGACAAAAGAGCGTTCAGTTCTAGTTCGGGTTTTTGCATTTCATGCTGGTGGTCTCCAAACTGAACTACATATAAAGGAAGTTTCGACAGGCCCATTGGCCAATTCAGTGAAAAGTATGGGGAGTGAATACATGCCCGGTACGGGGATAGCCGGAGTGAAGGTTGACATTTTATTGTTCGAAAGGGGTGAGGAGGGGTCACATTTTTTTAAACATGCGGACCTCCAACGCCCCACCTCAACCCCCAGTTGTGTGTATGTGGTCGGTGCAGAAGATTCTTGTCCGTTAGCTATAATAGCTTCAGTAATGACTCGACCTTTCCAGGTCATTACTGACTCGGACATCGAAGAGGCCAGCGATGCCAACATGGTTGACCCAGATGACGATGAAGACATCGATATCGAACTATGAACGACATCTCTAGGCTTTGCATTAGCGCAGATTAGATTAGTCTCCTACTCACAAACTCTGTTTTCTATCTTACTCCACGAGCAAACTACAGTACGCGTCGTATTTGTTTTGTTGACGTTGTTACAGTTAAAGTGAAATAAACGTCTCTCTCTAGTAAACGCCTCATATATATTTAACGCCCCCCCCCCCCCCCCTAGGACCCCTAAAATTTAATAGACGCCCCGGGCGTTTATTAGATCATTTACGGTATGGCAAACCCACGGGCCGTTCAAATTCCCCACGGTCATGCCAAAAAGAAGGCAAATGCCATACCTCACAAGTTTAAAATTAATGCAAAGAGTCAAGACGCAGAGAATATAAAATATCCACAAGCCAGTTTTCTAGCAATGGCTAGACTAGCCATGCTGCAAGAAATGTCTTGCCAATACTGAAATCAGCGAACGATGCCATGTTTAAACCGAAGCCATGTGGCTGTCAAACGCCCCGTCCCGGGCAGAGATAAAACTACTGATGCCCCCACTTCGGGATTACAACATATGCAAATAGCCCGGGAAGATGGGCACTGCTAGAAAAAAACGCAAACGCGGACGGACACTTACTTACTGTCCTTACTGGCGCTGTAGGTCTAATTGTAGTGAAGTGTAAGTGGACAGATTTGCGGATCACTGGTTCGGATCGGATTTAGATAATATTCGCGGATCCTACACATGCACTGAATTACGGATTTCTCTGCCCGGGGCGGGGCGTTTGACAGCCACATGGCTTCGGTTTAAACATGGCATCTATCACGGCTGATTTTATTGGCAAGAAGTTCCTTCAAAATGGCTAGTCTAGCCATTGCTAGAAAAGCTTGTGGATATTTTATATATATATATATATATTTGGCCGTTTTGCAATGTCTGTTCACTGGCTATAAAATACAAATATATTTATATTTCTCTGCGTCTTGACTCTTTCCATTAATTTTAAACTTGAGAGGTATTGCATTTGCCTTCTTTCTTGGGATGACCGTGGGGAATTTGAACGGCCCGTGGGTTTGCCAGGGGATTGGCCCGGGGAGAGCGGGGAATGGGCACTGCTGGAATTGACTGTCCTTACCTCTTTATTTTCTCCACGCGAAAAAACTGCCACAGATAGACTGTCTACACGGAAGCTGTTATAGCTAACGAACAAGAATCTTCTGCACCGACCACATACGCACAACTGGGGGGTGGGTGTTGGCATCGTTGGCCTCTTCGATGTCCGAGTCAGTAATGACCTGGAAAGGTCGAGTCATTACTGGTGAGGTTGAACAAGATGCAATTCGCAAGCCATTGTTAACCAAGCAAGCAAGAAACTAAATAAATTGCGTGATTTTACTCTATGGAGCGTTTCCTCGGTTTTTGAGGCGATTCTTGGGGGGGGGGGGGGGGGGGGGCGTCTATTAGACACGGGGCGTTTATTAGAGTGGAGCGTCCAATACAAACTTTACACCTCAGGGGAGGGGGGGTGGGGGGGGGGGGTGGGCATTTATTAGATACGAGGCGTTTATTTGAGAGTGGGCGTTTATTAGATCATTTACGGTATGCCAGGGGATTGGCCTGGGGAGCGCGGGGAATGGGCACTGCTGGAATTGACTGTCCTTACCTCTTTATTTTCTCCACGCGAAAGAACTGCCGCAGAGAGACTGTCTAGACTGAAGCTATTTTAGCTAACGGACAAGAATCTTCTGCACCGACCACATACGCACAACTGGGGGTTGGGGTGGGGCGTTGGAGGTCCGCATGTTTGAAAATATTTGACCCCTCGCCCACCCCTTTCGAACAATAAAATGTCAACCTTCACTCCGGCTACCCCCGCACCGGGCATGTATTCACTCCCCATACTTTTCACTGAATTGGCCAATGGGCCTGTCGAAACTTCCTTTATATGTAGTTCAGTTTGGAGACCACCAGCATGAAATGCAAAAACCCGAACTAGAACTGAACGCTCTTTTGTCAACACTAGCCCTTAGAGCCAGCAGGACAGACCAACAAAAATAGTCAAATCTCTCCTCAAACTAATTGTTATAAATCAAAAGGTGGGTGTGGGGAGGCTGGAAAATCAATGTTGATTCCCAGGCTCCGCACGGAAAGAGTCACGCAATGTTATTGTAACACTCAGATTACATCATGTCACAGCCTTTTCATTCGGAGCGGGAATAACTCCACTGAAGGTTAACCAATATTACGAAACAGAAGTAATGGAGTCACAATATTTTCACAAGGAATTACTAACAGACGGGTAAGATTGAAATTCTCATTGTTTTTTATCGTGTTTTTATAGAAATGTTCCAGGGAATGTTCAATGTCTCAGTTGGGTTTCATTCAAAAGCCGCGTTTATTTAAATTGCCACTCGTATGAAACCTTTGATAACACCGATTGTTTGTGTTTGCTAGAATCTAAACAATACTTAAAGCTACTTCTGGTGGAATATTACTCAAAAATGTGCGCTTGTCTTCGGCCTCCATTGCAGTTGTCGCATAGTAGTATGTTTACTGAAATCTGAATTGATGGAAGCGGCTCGCCTTGAGAAATTATAATTCCCAATATTAAATCAATAATATTGTTTAAAATGGAGGCAAACGAGAACATGTACTATTGTACTAGAATTATTCAGTTTACTTTTCACCTCGGGAATAATAGTCGAACAGAAAAAGCCGTTTGAGTAGCGTGTACGTGTGCTTTGCGTTACAGCGTCGAATGACATAATTTGTTACACTTCAGACGGGTCTATTATTTACTACAAGTGTTGACAGAATATTATTCTTTATCAAAGATAGACATCAGTTTTGTCATGTTTTGTGTAAAAAAGCATTTTGATGCACCTACAATTCCGAAAAAGGTTTCCTTTTGGTTGATTTTTAGTTTTTAATGAAGGTCATGTTCAGAGCAGGGAAGGCCATTGTTCGCTTCGTGAATGTCCAAAGTGCCAAAATACACTTTACGTTTATTTTTCTCGACGAGATACTTTTGTCGGGCCGCGGTAGAAATTTTCACACAACAAAATATAAAGGATGTGCTTTAAGACAATTTTAGTTTCGACTTCAAATTCTATGTACCAATGGACTTTCGATGGTGTGGAAGTTAGCTAAATTTAGCGCTTTCGCTCAAGCGTTACAACTGGGGCAATTGTAACAGCCCAAAACAGTATAATATCGGCAGCTTTCCCACAATAATTCAGTGATTTAGAAAGAGCAAGAGATGGGTTATGATTTGCCCAAAGTACAGCGGTAGATGTTATCGCGTTCATCTGTACGAGCGAAAACAAAATGCATCATTTTCGCCTAATTTCGGAAGCGGCTGGAAGCCAAAATTGCGTTTTTCAAACTTTTCTCGATT
Organism: Desmophyllum pertusum; assembly: GCA_029204205.1. NCBI lineage: Eukaryota > Metazoa > Cnidaria > Anthozoa > Scleractinia > Caryophylliidae > Desmophyllum > Desmophyllum pertusum. The sequence continues at coordinate 1,372,581 of MU826833.1, read as the reverse complement.
TCGAAAAAACGAAAGCGCTCCTGAACCTTTGAATGGTATTTCGAAAATAACTCACTATAGAGGTTATTTGGGCAAAATATGAAGAAATCCAAAATTTCACGACTGACGCCGCATTCGCGATAATTACAGAAATTGGCTCTTAATTATTATCTTTTTACTTATTGCATTACGTAATTTTGCAGATATTTGTCTTCAAACGCCATTACATTTCTACCTGACAGAGTGTTTGCCAATCTGATAAATCTAGTGAAGCTGTAAGTGAAACTAAGCGCACTGCACTGCAAACATGGCATGGGTTTATACTCATTGAAAAATGAAACATATTATCATAATTTAATTACTTCAACAAAATAGTTAATTATTATCGTCTTACTTATTGCATTATGTAATTTTGCAGAGATTTGTCTTCAAACGCCATTACATATCTACCCGACAGAGTGTTTGCCAATCTGACAAATCTATGGACGCTGTAAGTGAAACTGAGCTCACTGCAATGCAAACATTGCATGGGTTTATACTCATTGAAAAATGAATCATATTATCATAATTTAATTACTTCAACAAAATAGTTAATTGTTATAGTCTTAGTTATTGCATTACGTAATTGTGCAGATATTTGTCTTCAAACAACATTACATTTCTGTCTGACCGAGTGTTTGCCAATCTGATAAATATGGAATATCTCAAAGTGAAACTAAGCGCACTGCACTGCAAACCTTGTATGGGTTTATACTCATTGAAAAATGAAACCTAATATAATTATGAATTTAACTTTTAAACAACTATTTATTATTATCGTCATGGTCATTTCAAACGTAAAATGCTGAAAATATTTGGCTTACATATTAAAAGCCTTTCTGTTTTGATGATTTCACTGAACACCGCCACCAATTCCTATAATGTTGGCTATTTTCTTAGTAGAAGCTCTAATACTAACTTAAAATATCGAGGACGTTGAAACTGCCTAACTGTGGCCTAAATTTGGATCCATTGCCATTTTTGTCCCTAGAAATATACCAAATAAATTACTTTCCCAGTAAAAGTATTTGACCCAGCCTTGGTGTGCTTGAACGCGGTAAGGGATGGTCAATTATTTTTTGGAGGGGGGGGGGGGGGGGGGGGGGAAGGGGGGAGGTGGGGTGTGTGAAAAGTATTGAAAAAGTTGTTGGCAGAGTCTAAAAAGACAAAATAAATTGTTTGCAAACATGACAGATATATTTGAAGAAGGGTCTCTAAAAAAATAGTTTGAATATGCGCATGAATTAAAAAATGTTTGTTGACGAATATTTTTTATCCCCCCCCCCTAAAAAAATATAACGGTCCGTCAATAAGTGAAACGAAGCGCATAGCACGTCTAACCTTCTTGCTTGGGTTTACGCTCATTAAAAAAGTGAGACCCAATATACTTAGTAGATCATTATTGTCGTTTTAGTTATTGCATTACATATTTTCGCAGATATTTATCTTTACATTATTAGTGTTTGTCAACCTGATAAATCTGTTAAAATACGAAGACGCACTATAAAAGGAGAGGTACCTAAGGTACCTCGAGTTCATTTGTCAATCAACAACGAACGAGACAATAGCTCAAAAATTAGTCGTCAGTAGATAATAAATAATGTTTCGTTTTTCTTTCTATGAATCATTCTAAATCCCACGGAATAATGACTAGTTTCTTGAAATATTTCGGTGTGCAAGAAACAGCAAAAGAACATAGAATATTATCATAACTAACGTGCGTGTTTACGCTGACACAACCCGCGAAATTCAAACTCGGTCATGAAAGTTTCATATTTGAAGTACATAATTTTGAATTATCTGTTCTAAAAGTTTTAATTCACATCTTACTGAGAGCAAACGAGGAAATTTGAGACATTATAAGGTTTTATGTTCATAGTGGATACAAACATTGTAAAGGAATACAAGAACATTACAAAGCTCTAGCCTCCACGTGCAATACTAAAATGCAAATTAGATGGAAAGTATGAGGAAAGTAGGAGAAGCTTAGCCTTTTATAGTGCGTTCAGGGCTTCAACAAGATTTGAACCCATGACCTCCGCGTTATCGGCGCGATGCTGTACTATCTGAACTATGATGCAACACATTAGGAACGGAGCAAGGTAAATTGTGAATTGATATGTTTCTGAATTTTTCCTGGCTCCTAGTTTTGTAGAGAACAATAGATCTATACGTGTATGCGTATGCTTCATGTTCCCCTCAGGAATATATATTAATTTTCAACAGAATGCTCCCGTATTTTCCGCTGTTCTTAACTAACATAGTTCCTATCAATATATCATATTTAAGCCAATTGCGTGTTTTATTCCAAATATGGAAAGAAATATGCCAAGATAAAAGATGTGCAAAGAAAGCCGTATTAAACCTACCCAGATTCTCTTGTGCAATTCTGGGAGGTTTTGTATACTAATGATATATTATTTTACCCCTTAGAGATCTTTCCTACAACATGATTAAGCATTTATCAAATGCCTTATGTTGTTTGAACGAGTTAACGCATCTGTAAGTATCGCAAATAGTGGTTTTAGTAGATTTTGACATGAACTGTATTTCTAGCTATAAGAGTAGCTTTTCAGTCGTTTTATTCCTGTCTTGTCTCATTTGTAATAATCTTCGAGTATTCTTGTCTACAGAGGTCCAGAAGTAAAATTATGTAAATTACCATCAATTTCGATGCTACGCGACCTACGAAATCAAAATTAACTTGGCAATAGACTTCCGTCAATCATGCGTACCTTATATGGCTTTTCTCCTGCCGTGCGACAAAATCATGCACGCACGATTGTAATGTTCTGAAAGGCCACTGCTTTCTACTTTCACACATCGCTACGGCTACTTGCAAAGGAAATAACTTTTCTGGATCCTTTGTCGTCGTCTACAAACAGAGAAACGTCAAAAAACAGCCGACTGACTACGATTGCGTTTTTTTTATACACGACACAAATTTGTATAATAACGTCCTGGGCATGTCTAGTCAGTCGTATTATGGTCGAATAATTCCATAATTCCGTTTACAAATTTGAATGAAATAATCATCTTTTAAGCAGAATGCTTCAGCCGTTTTGAATTTAAAATCTTTATATTGGCTTAGTTAGTAATGATTCAGAAGAGTCCTTCCCTTCACAAAAGGCGGTAGCGGAGTGGAAAAGTAGAAGGCCTTTCAGTACATTATAATCGTGCGTGCACGATTGAGAAAAGCCATATTAGGTACACATGATTGACGGAAGTCTATTTCCAAGTGAATTTTGATTTCGTAGGTCGCGTAGCATTGAAATTTATGGTAACTCTTAGCAATTGATTGTCAGGTTTCTGCAAAATAACAAGATAACCTTTGTATCAAACGAAACCTTTACAGGGACCACCAGCTGTTTATTGCTGTACGTATTATGAATGGTATGTCTAACGTTTGAAAAGAGAACTATCATTTGTTATTTCCCCAGCATGTCAGATTTCTTGTAACTCGTGAACAATATAGAATCTTGCATTCCTTTTTGTCGTTTTCAAATGCATTGTCCATGGACCACAATTATTAATGTGGATTTTATTTAAGTATAATCGAGTTACATTTGAAATACATACTAGACATCCTTAAGAAACCAACTGTGTTTGATTAATAGACAAATGGGGTATGTAGGGAATACGAATGTAACTCTCGGACGTACATGCAAAGTCGTACCATGCCAAAGTCATGAACGTACAAGGTGGGTTGATGTACCTCCCCCTCCCTCTTTTGGATTTGCATTAATATAAGACAGATCCAAATCATAGCCTTTAATAGATAGCCATAAGCTTTCTCTACAAGATAGAATGGTTATTTGTTGATTGTGGTGTTATATATCTTCAACTGACGCCATCAAATCCGCCATCTTCACTATTTCCTCATGACATCCATAAAAGTGTAAATCGATACAAAATTATTCCAAAACAATCATGGAACGTTAAGATGTACCAACACAGTAGATAGAAAAAGCAGACTCTAACGCATTTCAACAAAATTAAAAATTATCCCTTAATTAATTCCTCGCGAAGCGAGGTTTATAATGTTGTCCCCCAAGAGCTCGACTGGATCAAATTCTCGCATGGCGTTTACGGTCATATTTCTTTATTTATTTTCGATGGTACCGGACCGTTACTAGGCAACAACAACAAATCAGCGGCTATAACCGGTTGCGAACGCGGGCGCACTCTGTGTTTTCTTGTGGAGGGTCGAAGAGAGAAAAATTGTGCTCGAGAAAATGTTCAATCTGACCGCAATTCCTTCAAGTTCCACTGGAATTCAGCAGGACAGGACCCACAATTACAGGTCGAAGGCCGGGGGAGATATGCAAACGGAAAACCACAAGCAATAGTTCCAGTTCGCGTCATTACGCCAAGACGATTGAGCGACTTTGAATTCGATTTTCTTGCTTCGATGGCGCCTTCAAAGAACATGTACTTCTGCTGAAGACGTTCTTCGAAATGTGTGGGATAGTAATTTTGAGGTTGACTTCGGGTCAGAATTCGGAGATTTGTCGTCTTCAGAAGATGCGTGTATCCACAACTTGAATCAGCTGATACAAGGTCTGTTCTGGAATTTATTTGTTTTTATAGGCAGATATTCACATAAATGATAAGAACTAAAATATCAATGCTTTTATGTCATCCGTCGTCGTTCTGATTTCTATGTATTTTAAGCTCGTTTGTGAAGAAAAATGGTGTGTATTTTATTTTCCAAGTTGTAATTGAATTGAGCAGTACAGTTCAGTACGTGTCAGATTTCATTGTTTATGAATTTTTACGAATTAATATAAATTGTTTTCAGCGAGGCCATTCGGCAGAATGTCATAATTTAAGAGATTTATGTATGTTAGGAAGTTATTTTTGATATGTAAAACGTTTTTCAGCTAAATGAATTCAAACATTTACTAGAAAATGTCACTTTGTTGTCAATGTGTTTGAGTGTTGCGTGACAAGAAATCCTCCTATGTTACCAGAAATTCCAGGAATAATTGAGTAAATTGCCACTAAAAGGTACAGTATCTAAAATGTCTTCTTGAGTGAAGTCTTACTATTTTTGAGTCAGCTCTATGATTTGAAAATTGCTGAAAGCCAGTTTTTTCCAGTACATAAGAGATAAAATAACTTTCCAAAACAAGATTGTGAAGAGGAAAGGCGTACACACAGATGTCACTAGACTAATGAACTCCAGTCTATCTCTAAGGCTTGGTTATCACCCTCACCTCCCAAAAATAATTAATCCCCATTCCAGCTTCGCGAGGACCTGCGAGTCACGTATTACTAGTTATAAAATAAGATTATCCCTTATTCATAAGATAATTTTATTTTATAATTATTCAAGAGTTAATTTTTAATTTTATCAAAATGCGTTAGAAGTCTGCTTTTCCTATCTACTATAATTTATTTCTTAAATTTCAAGAGATAATTTTAATTTTTAATTTTGTTATCATTTTGGGAAAATTATATGTTTTTCGTTTCGTTTTTAAAACAAAAAACATTATTTTTTTATATATATATAAAATGGAATCTCAAAAAGATCTGTAAAGAATGAAAGTTTCTGAATTAAAAGCTTTAGCTAAACAGAAAAAAATTCCAAAATATTATCAAATGAATAAAGCAAAACTCGTTGAAGTTCTTAAACCAAAACCAATTCCAAAACCGATACCAATTCCAAAACCAAAAACAATAACGAGACCAATTCCATTTCCAAGAACAATAACGAGACCAATTCCATTTCCAAGACTTCCACAATCTGGAATTAAATCACTTAAATAATTATCTGAGAAGGCTTCCAACTCAGTGAATAAAGAGATATCAAAATTTTCAGATTGGATAAATTCATTTGTTCCACAAAAGATTAAGAAGACAGTAAATGAACGAGTTGAGAAATTGAAGGATAAGGTTGAGAATATTTTCGAAAAAAACAAACTTTATAAGAAAGAAACAGCTTTAAATGGATATTTGAAAACGATTAGGATAGATGGTCAAGAAGGTCAAGATCCAAACGTTTTTTTCAAAGATATTAAACCAAAAGTTAATAATTTAATCAACCAAGAAAAGAAACCGATCAAGATAAAATTTATTCTTTCCTGTAAATTCATTAAAAATAATCCTGCTCAAGAGTTGGAAGAAAACACAGGATATTTTCGTTCCTTTGAGGAAATTATAACTGAGGCAACTAATTTCACTAAAATATTCGATGTTATGACTGCTCGTTTACTCGAATTAGTTGATCAGTTTCAAAATGAAGGTTCAGGTTGGCAGTTCAATCGAATTGAATATTTTGACATATCGATTAATCCTTTCCAACCAATTTCTGGAAGTTCTTATATTAAACTTCCAGAGTTTCTTGCCAAAAAGAAAGCAGTTATCGATGTGAAAAATGAAAATGATAATGAGTGTTTCAAATGGGCAGTAACTTCTGCTGTATTTCAAAAAGATAAAGATCCTCAACGTTTAACAAAGGAAATGAAAGAGAATTCAGAAAAATTTGATTGGAAAGGAATCGAGTGTCCAGTTTCATTGAAAGACATTGATAAATTTGAGAAACAAAACCTTTTTGCAATTAATGTATTTGGTTTTGACGGGAAAGAAGTTTATTTTCTTAGAATCAGTAAATGTGAAAACTCGATAATCAGACTTTTATTAATATCCGATTAACAAACTAATCATTATTGTTGGATTGAGAATTTAAGCAGATTATTGGCATCACAAGTAAGCAAACACAAATCTAAAATATATTTTTGTGATCGTTGTCTTAATCATTTTCAATGTGAATTATCGTTAAAAAAAACACAAAGAATTCTGCAACCATGAATGCATAAAAATGGAAATGCCACCTGAAGGTTCTTTTTTATTTTTTAAAACTTTTAATAAAGGAATGCGGCATCCATTTGTAATTTATTCTGACTTTGAAGCTTTTACAGAGAACATTTCAACTTGCTTGCCAGTTTTACAACACCTTATCATAAACATAAGCCATCAGGGTTTTGTTATTATATTAAGTATTTTGATGAAAGTGTTTTCGAATCAAAAATAATTGAATATACAGCAAAATCACCTGATGAGGATGTTTCACAAATATTTGTTAATAATCTTGAGAAATCTATAAGAGATATCTATAAGAAGACAAAGATTAAAAAGAAAATGATTTTCACCGATGAAGATAAGAAAATGTATAAAAATTCTACATATTGTTTTATTTGTGAAGAAGAAATAGATCAAATACGAATAGCTTCAAAAGGAAAAGTTGCTCATTCAAGTTGTGGAAAAGAAGACATTTTCACTCAAGATGTAAATTGGAAAGAATTTTATAAAACAAAAAACTGTTCTATTTGCAAGAAATCATTTGATAAAGTAAAGGTTTAGAGATCATTGCCATCTCACTGGAAAATTTAGAGGTGCTGCTCATAATTCATGTAATCTTAATTATAAAATCCCAAAGTTTTTTCCAGTTATCTTTCACAATTTAGCAGGATATGATTCTCATCTTTTTATTAAAAACCTTGTAGTTACAAAAGGTAAAATTAATTGTATTCCTAATAATGAGGACAAATATATTTCTTTCTCAAAAGAGATTGTTGTAGATAAATTTATCAATGAAAAAAATGAAGAAGTTGAGATTAAACGAGAAATCAGATTTGTTGACAGTTTAAAATTTTTGAATTCAAGTCTTGCTAATTTAGTGAATAATCTCGATGTCTTTGAAAATCTTGAAAAATATTTCAAAAATAAAAAATCGGAATTGTTAAAGAGAAAAGGAGTTTATCCATATGATTATATGAATAGTTTTAATAAATTAAATGAAATAAAACTTCCTCCTTTCGAAAAATTTTATTCAAAACTTAATGATGAAAATATTTCAGAAGAAGATTATAATCATGCAAAAAATATATGGAATGAAAACAATGAAAAATTATCACGATTTATATCTTAAATCAGATGTTCTTCTTCTTGCTGATGTTTTTGAAGAATTCCGAAATGTTTGTACAGAAATCTATAAACTCGATCCTGCTTGGTATTATACTTCTCCCGGACTTTCTTGGGATGCTTTGTTGAAAAAACTAAAATTAAATTAGAATTATTAACTGATTATGATATGCAACTTATGATTGAAAAAGGAATTCGAGGAGGAGTCTCCATGATTTCAACTCGTTATGGAAAAGCAAATAATCCTTATATGAAAGAAAATGATAAAACTAAGCCAACTAAATTCATTCCATATCTCGATGCAAATAATCTTTATGGATGGGCAATGTCAAAACCTCTTCCAACAAAATATGTTAAATGGATGACAGAAAATCAATTCGATTCTTGGAAAGAAATTTCTTGTATTCTTGAAGTTGATCTTGAATACCCTCAAAATCTTCACGAACTTCATGATGATTATCCTCTTGCTCCAGAGAGATTAATAACTAATAAAGTTGAAAAACTTATTCCAAATCTAAACGATAAAATAAAATATGTAGTTCATCACGAAACATTGAAACAATATCTCTCTCTCGGTTTGAAATTAACAAAAATTCATAGAGGAATTAGCTTTTCTGAAAAACCATGGATGAAACCATATATTGATCTAAATACAAATCTTCGAGATGAAGCAAAGAATGACTTTGAAAAATATTTTTTTAAATTAATGAATAATTCTGTTTTCGGAAAAACAATGGAGAATATAAGAAATCAAGTTGATATTCATTTGGTTACGATTGAGAAAGAAACAAGAAAATTAATATCTAAACCAAATTTTCAACATCGAACAATTTTCTCTGAAAATCTTGTCGCAATTCATATGAAGAAAACTAAGATATTTTTTAACAAACCAACTTATCTTGGAATGTCTATTCTCGACATCTCTAAAACGTTAATGTATGATTTTCACTATAATTACATCAAACCAAAATATCAACAAAAAGCAAAACTGCTCTTTACAGATACAGACTCGTTGATGTATGAAATAGAAAACAGAAGATTTCTACAAAGACATTTCACAAGATGTAAAATCAAAGTTTGATACAAGCAATTATCCGAAAAACCATCCTTCCGGAATTGAAACAGGTGTAAATAAAAAAGTGATTGGAATGTTCAAGGATGAAGCAGGAGGAAAACAAATTACAGAGTTTTTAGGATTGAGGGCAAAACTTTATCATTTATATTAGAAAAAAAGAAGAGAAAAAGTGTATAGGAGTTAAAAAAGGAACAGTAAAAAATTGCATTTGTTTCCAAGACTATAAAGATTGTTTAGACAATAGAATCAAACAATTAAGAAAGATGAATGTTATCAGATCACATAAACATGAGATTTATACTGAAACTGTAAATAAAATAGCGTTATCTTATGAAGATGATAACATAATTATTTTGTCAGATGGAATTCATACACATGCTTGTGGTTATAAATTAAAAAATTTTTTATACATTTTCGAAAAAAAGAATTTAAAAATATTTTTGAAAAAAGAATTTATAAATTTTCGAAAAAGAATTCAGAATTTAAAAAATAATAATTTTTGAAAAAAGAATTTATAAATTTAAATCATGAAAAATATTTAACATATTTTGAAAGGTATTTATCAATCAGAGGTGAATTGTCAATCACGAAATCATCCAGTTGTTTACTTTTCTAATAATTCTTCTCTATTATATTCACCGCTTCTTAGAATTAATTTAATAGAAGAAAGAATATGATCAAAACTTTGGAAAGCATTTGTGTTGTATGTAATTTCAAGTCTATATTTTTATGTTCCATATAAGCTTTTATCAACAATGTCAGTGTAGAAATTCCCAGAAGGTCGAGTCCGCCAGTTGCTACAGATGAAGCTATTCCACCAGCACCGAAAATGATACAAGCAGTATTTCCAATAATTTTCCATTGCTTTAATTTTTTATATTTTTGAGTGAAAGCCCATTTTTGCTTGTAATAAGTTTTATAATATTGTTTTAATTCTTGAACTTCATCATCTGATAATTTGTTTGATATGTGGTTGAAATCGGGAATCTTTTTTCTTTCTTTCATTTTTTATTGAGTTTTATAATATTTTATATTGTAATAAATTCTAAAGCGAAAACAACATCATCATGAGAAATGTGTTCAGTTGTATCTTTTTTATTAATTTCAATCCATAATATATCATGTTTTAATAAATTCATTTGTATGTTGATTTCTTGTTCTCTTCCATTTACTGTTGAGCTGAATGTTCTTGAACCTTGTTTAGTTTTTATTAAGAAAGTAACAAGGAAATCTGGTTTGTTATAGGTGTTAAAGTAAAAACTTATAGAATTTAAAATACAATCAAAAGGAATTATTTGATATGAAATTATATTATTCATTAATAAATGTTTTGGATATTGTGATTTTTTATAATAAGCAGTGATGAACATTTTCGATTGAAATGAATGATTTAATAACTTATGTCCGTTCATATCAATATTAGTTTCCATTACCATTCTATTGTTTTCGAAAATGAAAGGAGAATCAAAAACATCTGGTGAAATATCACTTTTACTGCCTTTGATAGCATGAATTATTAAATGTGCAATGCCTTGTGCAGCACTTGAAGGTGAACCATTACATCTTAAATCAACATCTATAGCAACTGGGGGAACAACACTCCATGTATGCATATGAATAATACTTCTTGTATAATTAGAAAATTCTTTAGTTGATTGTTGAGCGATGTTTTAACTTGTAGAAACCACATTCACACTCACATTTGTCATTGACGGTAGAAAAAATTCAATGGCAATTGTATATTCTCCTTCATCTAATGAGCTCATATTAAAACGAATAATTATTTTGAAGATTTTTTCCAAGTTTCAGATTATACGCTTTTTTGTTGAATGTATGTGAAGAATCTTGAAAATTAGAAATACCATCAATAATGACATCATGTTCTGAAGTGCTTTCACTTACATCATCCATGAAATAATCAAATACATTTTTTTTTTATTGCTGGATGAAGTAATATGTGACTCATTAACATATTGTTTCATATCATCTGTCAATTGAAGTGTAATTTGTAAGTTTAATTTTCGCAATTCCTCACTCACGAAGGCCACATTGGTCGCTGCACTATTTTCTTTAGTGAGAGGAGTTAGGACATTTTTTATTTTGTGGCTGGCCATGTCCAAATCTTCTTGCATTTTTTTATCATTCATCAAGATGACTTCATCTTTATCTGGTTTTTCTGCAAGGCCAACATCAACATAACTCTTTGTTTAAGTTTCATTATCTTGTGTGGGTTCGCTTATAAATTCTATTTTCTTTCCTCCCATATTTAAATCTGCTTTCATTGGTTTACTTCCATCAAGAAACAATACCTGTTCATCAACATATTTGTTATTTACACCATCATTCTCATTTTCAGGAGATTCAAGGTTAACTATTTTATTGTTGTTCATATTCAAAAATGAATTTAGTTTCCCTATATTTCCTCTTGAACCTGATAATAATAGTTTAACTGATCGTAAATTAGTTGCATCCGTTTCAGCATCAGAATCATGAAGATTTGAAATGAATCTGTTTTTCAAATCAATATAACTAAGAACATCTTTTTTTAACGTAAGAATTTAATTCTGTTTTATCAGCTTTTGGTTGTATTTTATTTTTCAATGTTATCACGTTAACTGCGGAAAGGTCATTATTTTCATCCGTATCCAGATTAGTAATCAGTTTTCTATCCATATCTATTTCACTGGGATTTTTTAATTTATTTCCATTAAGATCAAGATCTCCGGTCATTTTATTGTTTCCATTCACAAGGACTACATCTGTTTTATATGGTTTTGAAAGTAAATTTTGTTCTAACTGATTTTTGTTATTGCATCATCATTATTTGTTCCTTCTGCTACATTTACGAGTCGTTTTTGTTGAATGTCATAATTATTATTTACATCTAATTTTAATCTTGTTCCTTGTTGAATTTTTTGGGTGATATTTTTGATATATTCACTGATATCAATGTTTGAATACTTCTCAATATTATTGAAAATTCCCATTTTTAAATCACTTCATCAAAATGTTTTGTGACTGTGTTTTTCTCTTTATCCAAAAATAAAAATTCATAAGGTCTTAATCCGTTGAAAAGTTCTGGATCTATCATATTTTCTTTTGCAATTAATCCCAAATGATTCTTGGTTGCTGGTTTATATAACAACATATGTGTGCAGTTTAATCTTAGTTTTTGGGGAACATGATAATAACTTTGACTCAAATAAATTGGACTGATGTTATGATGTCTTCCATCTGTGTAATGATTTGCAATTTTATTTTGGACTTTCTCACAAGCATTAATAAGATCATCGAATACAACTACTTTTCTATTGTTACCGAACAGATTTAAGATGTTCTTGAACAGCGTGACGGATGAAATATGATTCCAAAATGCGTTTGAACTTGCTTTAATGTGAACTCAACGAGTACAATTCTCAAGTGTTGGTGTACAGTTCTTACATCATTGAGCTTAGCTCTATACACATCGAGCTCCGTTCTCAACTTAATTCAACTCAATTCAACTCAATTCAACTCAACTCAACTCAACTCAACCCAACTCAACTCAACTTGCTGTTAACAAGTGCTTCTATTTATGCCTAAATTACATATTCGTAAATAACTACTGTTAACACTAAAGATAAACAACTTCGTTTAGGTCTTATGAGGTAGTTTCAGCTGCTAGTGGTCTCAGAAAGAAAATAATCTTAAATGAGGCTAGTTATGTTTACTTGTGCAAAATTCTGTACTTCAAGAAATAACTCGAATAAGGAATTCTTAAAGAGTAAAGTAAACAGACCTATAATACGATGTCAACTTTTCCTAAGTTGCCATCAAAAGAAAGTTAAGTCTAAGATGAGGAAGGCATTGATTTTAGGCCTTAAGTTCACGAATCGAGAACAAAGAACTTAGAAGGTGTTGAAAACATGGAGGGAAGCTAGGTTTTAATAATATACATAAAGCATATTAGTATGCGAGCTTTCCTCAAGATGTGCGAGTATTTCACAGTCTAAAATAAATAGTTCGTTATACTTTTATTGAAAAGGAAATTGCTTATTTAGAAAGCTTGTCATCTTACGCAAATTGCTTAATAAAAGAAATCACTTGTTTAGAAAACTTCGACAGCTGAAACTCACTCTGTAATTAAGAAACGATAGCTATGAAATTACAATTTGAGATTTTGATTCAAAAGAACTATAAAGTTCGACGTTTTATATTATTTTAAACCCATCACATGGAACGTAAGATTTATTTCTTATCTTAAATACCCAAAACTACTAAACATAATATTAACCCAAAATATGCTCTTACATATTATTCCCCTTTTTAGCGAAGAATGAGCTGATCGTTATGGTTGGGGAAAATTTGTTAGTTTATAGGTGTTTATAGGTGTTTATAACTTTTCTTGGCAATTCCGCTGACCAGCGCATAATGCCTGGGAAATCACAACACTAAACAACACTGCGGGCGCAATATTTGGTAGTTATTGGGGGTCGGGTGGGTCGGGGTAGTAGCCCGATCGCACAGGAGAACAAAATGGCGGATTGCTTACGATTTTTCAGGACGGTATTTCTCTGAATTTTCTCGTCTTACACATTTAAAAGATAGATCTTTTAGGAGTTCCGATGCCAACAAACGCATACATTCTGCAATTCTTTCGTTCCTCGGTTTGAGAAATGTTTCTTTCACGAATTTACATCATGTTTCTTTATACAACTTCATTGAAGCACCGGGAACAGGACGGTTCCAGCAGGGAATATTTTAGGCAAACTACGCACATTGCCGCGTTCAACTGATCTTTGGTAAGTACGGTAAATGTTAATTCTAAGTTTGATTTATAACAAAAATTAATTAAATAAGCTTATTGTTTAACTGAACTAATCTTTTGATTCCAATTCCAATATACCAATAAACGTTTGTAATTTGGCATTCGAAGGTGTACAATTCGATCGATCAATCATCGGTCGATAGGCTTTGAACCGAAAACAAATAAAATGTAATGCATTTGAATAAGCTTAAATATTTTGGCTGCACCTTTATGCTTGTTATTGTGTAGACCTTAAGTTTATTCATAGTTTATTTTCCGTGTAGAAAAGCAGGCTTCATTGCTCTGAGGCTTGTGTTTATAATAGCATATATTATTATAAATTTCTCTGATGGATTTTTCTACTATAGTTGTATTAAGTTATATTGTATGAATAAACTCCCTATCTAAATCAGTCTATAAACACAAAACATTCATTACCTCTATTACACATACTTATGAATTATAGATAATATTAATTTTGCACTAAGACGCCTACATGCACCTTCACATCTAAAGCCTGGTTTTTACTTGGTACACAAGTGCAAGTGTCCAATAGTCCATTTTACAGTTGTGTGCTTAGAATCCAGGCCTTTGAACAGAAGCGAGGCTGGAGGTGACTTTGTTGTGATACAAACCTTCCTTCTTTTCAAATGTAAATTATTATATTCTTATGTAAACTAGTTTCTGATCTCTATCATCTCATGGTCACCCCTAACCTCGCTTTCATACAGAGGCTTGGTTACATTTCACAGAACTGTAAAATGGTCTATTACATGTAAACTGAGAAGCACAAGGATGAAAACATTTTGATTGTTCTACTTGCTCTTGGATTTCAAATCGGATCAAACTCCCCCACCTTTGACAAATTATATGGTGTGCGACAAATGCAGACTGCAGACTAAATTATATCCCTATAAGTATACTTATTATTATTATTACTTGGTTGTGTATTTATGAATCATTGATTGGCAAGTCAAATTCCAGAGGGTGGGAACAGCAATGGAGGTCAAATGCCCCTTATATGCCCAGCCATCCCCCTCCCCTTCATTAATAGGTTCATACATAAATACCAGAGTCAAACCAGAAATTTAAAATAATACTAATCAATAATTATTTCAAAGCTATTGTGTTTTGGTATGCAATAGTGGAACCTATAGACAATTGGAGCTTCAAAATAATTCCATTTTGTCAGATTTAAGCTGTTTCCTAATATATACAGTGGAATCCCCATTTATCAAGCCTCCAATTCAAGGGATTTCACTGGGAAGGGCCAACAACTGCATTCAATGAATGTCATTAATATCAATTACATTCTGAGCTGGCTCATAAGAGCCTTTGATTAAGTAAGTCGCCTCCTGGCGACTAAAATAATCGAAAATATACGTTAAATATGGTAGTTAAAGGAAAATCTAAATAGCAAGAAAACTTAAATAGATAAATAATAAATGTCATTGAAGTTAGTTAAGATAGTAAACGTAATTAATGTAGCAAAGTTCATTGTCTACAAAGTTCAAGCAAGAAGGTCAGTGTTCTTGACAATGCAGTGAAGATTCTTCAGAATAGTCCCAGTAATCATAGTTGTTGCACATTTGAAAACAGTAATGATGGTTGTAGTACACTTGAAATCTCTGAATTGTGAGAATTGTTCCATTGCTGTGGCTATAATCAGTTGATCTTTCAACTTGAAGTTGACAACTTGAATAATCAGCTGTAAAACAATGCGTTTAGATGCACATGCGGTATAATCAAAAGCAAGAATGAGTTGCTTGTTGGATCAGCTTGAAGGTGCTTGTTTGCAACCGTTCTTGATATCTTGCATAGTTGTATTTCATCAACTTGGCATAACAACAACTGTCCATATATGAATAACTTCGCAAGGAAATACTGAGATTCCATAGAATGTGTCCAGAGTTGACTTGTATATATAGGAGGTGTGCGTTTGATGAATCTTCGTAATGTTCAACTTGTTTTGTTGAGATGGTGTGAGTATAGGCAGGTCGAGTTGTATAGGGGAAAAAAAACCAAGCCAGGCTAGAATTAACTATCTAAATTGGTGCTAACTACCTTGGTGAAAATAATGTCAAAAGAGAAAAATAAACAAAAAATACATTTGCTGCTCTGCAGTCACTGATCATGATGTTCATTCTCAACCAGTTTGGATTATGATGAATGCAAACGTTCTCAAGAGTTCTCGCTTTTTAAAAAAAAAAATTCGTAATTCAGATGTGAATTATTTCATACTTTCGAGCAAGGAAACTTCTTAGAATCATCAAAACATGTTTGTTGAGTCCAAACTGCAATACAAGTGCGCATTTAAACTTTATCGGGTGGTTTTCGTTTTCTGCATATCTTGTAAGTGTAGGGGGGTGGCAACCCCTGTGTAATTGCCGGATAATTCAGTTGAGAATGAAACAGTTGACAGCCGTTAATGAGTGCATTTTGGTCACTCATTAACTGGCTCGCTGATGTCTCATTAAAGACAGGTAGATGTTTTGTCAAAAGTGGAGTTTCTCTCCACGAATTTGACTTAAAACTGCTGGAAGCTGCATCGATATCAATAGAACATGCGAGGTTTTCATCCAAATTAGTGCAATTGCTTGTTGTTTGTGTAAACTGTATTGAATCTTGAAGTGAAATAGACTGTTCCTGTTTGACTTTGTCATCAAAACAAACATTTGAGCTTGTAGGCGCAGCTAAATCATGCTGGTTTGCGGTCGTTTCGTTAGTGGAAAACTTGCTGCTATCAGCAGTTTCAAAACAAACATCTGAACGTTTAGGTGCAGTGAAATCATACTGATCAGCGGTCCTGGTATTAGCATTAGGATTATCATGGAATGACTTAAGTGCGATGTCAAATGGTGAATGTACACGATATGCCGAATGTTCGTCCCTCAAACATGCACATGATATTTTAAACTCAGCAATATGTTTATCCAGATTTGAACTTGACAAGATAAATTTCGCGTGTTTTTCAGAAATTAGACGTTTGATAGAGCATTTGTACTGCAACTTATTGTATTTTCTGTCTAACGTTTGTTCATTGTGTTTGTCAGTAGAAGCCACAATTGTATCCTGTCCTGGTTCGATCGTTTTCAACTGAACGGTTTCCATTTTAATTGCGGTATAAGAAACAATTGGCTTCTCGAGTAAAACTAGAGGTTGCTCGATGATAGCGTCATTATGCTGTGGTTCTACAGTGGTAACGTTTAGTTCAATAACTTCCTGTACAGTAAAAACATTTTCACTAGCGACTTCAACTTCTGGTTTTCCAACGAGTGTAGGTTCGCCTACGGTAATATCTGTTTGAAATTCAGGTTGTTTACATACGTCCACTATAATATTCTTATTTGGTCCATTGTTTTGTTCAATTCGTGCGAAACTTTCATTTGCGGGATAAACGTTACCTGTCGTAGGTTTAATAATTGAAGTGTTCTCTATAATTTCGCTACTTGGCGTTTCATGACTGTTATAGTCGCATTCTGAGATGTCTTCGTTGTACTCCTGTTGAGTTTTATATTCTTCCGCGATTAAAAGTTGTTTACACGAGCATTGAACAGAATTGTCATCTAGTGTTGAAACTAGGATATCTTTTTCAGCATTAAAAGAAGCTATGCTTTGAGGAACATTTATAGTATTTATTTCTAAACTATTCGAAGTGGAATTGTTGTGATCAGTACTCTGAATTTCATCAGCAAAATGAACTTGTCGTTGGTTAGGATTAGGTGTTAAAGTCTCAGGTAATTTGCTATGTTCTGAATTTACTAACGCTGGTTGCTGAGATTGTCGCTTTTCCGCCTGTTCTCTTTCTTTGCGTTTGCGTTCGGCCATTTGTGTGGATCTTACGGCGCGAAATTGCGGCGCGCTATCAGTTAGTACTTCATTAGCGCTTATAGCGGGTCTGTTCGGGACAACAGACTCGTGCGTTAGAGTTTCAGCGTGGCTTTCTAGCGATGTTGTATCTTGTGAATTAGTATTTGTTAAAGTATCATCTACAGTGGTATTAGAACATATGTCTAATGAATGATTCTGATAAATGGTATCCTGCTCGTTGTTAAAAGAATCATGAGTTAATTCGATCTCACTAACGTCCCGATCAAGGGAGATCGAATTTTGTTTAAAGCTGGCTGGTTAGAAGGGTTCGAAACTCGTTGTTGATAACCCCCCGAAGGTGTAGTTGAATTATATCTGGCGTTATAAGGTCTGTTTGGCGGTGGAATTCTAGGATCCCTGTTTCGTTGATCAAATTGCCGTTTTCGACATACATCAATAATGTGACCAGTTCTTTTACAATAATTGCAAATTGGTTGGCCCTGAAAAGATCGCCTAGGCCGGTAATCTGTTCCATTAGTTTCCTGGTTCCTAGTTCTACGCAATTCTTGGCGAATTTGTTCAGAAACGATCTGAGCTATTTCGTCCCTCCCAAGGGGTTTATCACGCTTAAACTGCGAATCCGAGTTGTTATTAAATTGTGGCGAGTTATAAGCAGCTACGCTCGGCGGTGTAGCGAAAGCAGAGGATTGCAGTTGAGCGAGTGCAGCTAGAATTTCCTCGGATCTGTCCGTGACCTTAGGACTGGGCAGCGACTCTCTGAGCCTGCCCTGGACTTCAGCCTCCGAAAAAGAACTTGGCTGTTGTAAGATGACATAGTTTTTTATGTCCGGTTTCAACCCCTGAATGAAATAGTTCAAACATTCCGCTGGCGGTAAATCTATTCGCTGCGATAGTCGACGGATTACAGCGGCAAATTCCGCAACAGTCTCCGTAGCGAGCTGTTTTCTAGCGCTTAATTGCTGTCGTAAAACCCATATATCAGATGAACTATGAAATTGTTTAACAAGTGCCTCAGAAAGTTGAAGAAAAGTGAAATCAGCTAAATTCGGAAGCATGTTTACCCAAGCGCTCGCGTTCCCTGTCAACAAAAGCGGTAACATTTCTGCTTTGCGCGCGTTTGAGAACTTATAAAAGTTAGCCGCCCTATTGAACTGCGCTATAAACAATTTCACATCGTCATTCGCGCTCCCCTAAAACTTTGGCATTGCTACTGTTTGAGCGCCTGAAAATGTCGGAGTAAGATGTGATTTCTCTAACGATTTCGTCAAAGCATTCATGTTTTCGTGCCATTGTTCGGCGAACATCTTAGGGCCTGATTACATGGCGAATTTTCAGCCCGGGCTGAAATTTCAGCCCGGTTAGGGGGCTGGAATTTTGTTGCGATTACATGACAGTTTCAGCCCAATTTCAGCCCGGGCGCCAAATTTGAATTTGCGCGGGAAGAGTCATCAGAGAATCAGGGGCGATTTGAATAACCGGCAACTTATTTACATATCGGCTGAACGTTTGAAGAACGAAGCTTTTGTTATATTCCATTTTCGATTTGAAATTCGCGACACATCGAATAAGATTTTCGATTTTATCTCCCTTGTTCCACTGGAACCTTTTTTCCATCTTGTTTAAAAACACAGGAGCGATTTTACAATAACCGGCAACTTATTTACATACCATACCGGCTGCACGTGTGTATAAAAACAAAAGGACCATTCTCATTCAATGACATGCAAATACGTTGCCGGGCATTCTACAATTTAGCCAAAACACAATCACTGCGCATGCCCAAGTTCACTTTTCAGCCCGGGCTGAAATTTCATTCCGATTACATGGGTTTTTTCAGCCCGTTTTGCCGGGCTGAAAATTCCAGCCCGGTTTCTCAAACCGGGCTGGAATTTTCAGCCCGGGCTGAATTTTAGGCCGGGCTGAAACCTTGTCCATGTAATCGCTAACTTCATTTCAAGAGGATTTGATTCGGAGGCCGGGCTGAAATCTCAGCCCCCCTAACCGGGCTGAAATTTCAGCCCGGGCTGAAATTCGCCATGTAATCAGGCCCTTACTCTGGTCTGAAAGTAATTTTGCGAGATCCTCGTTACTCATTGCCATAGCGTCAGAAACAACTAATGCTGGATTATTTGAATTAAAGCTATCGGAAAGAAAAGACGAAGGAATTTCTAGTTCTCCGCTTTGATCAACCTCCGTAGCGGTGTCGTTAATTTCAGAAAATAAGTTTGGCGGCGGTAAAGTGAATTGCAAATTGAGCGGAGAATTATGACATGAGCCGTCGCAATATTTACTCGCTTTCTTTTTCGTTAGCTGTTTCGCTGGTTTTCCGAGCAATTTCGTTTTGCTTCTCGTCAACAGTTTGACGTTGTTGTGAAATTAATCATGAAAAGAGCCTGCGATATTACTAGTTAAATGCAGCAAAATCTGGTTTGTAACTCTCTTAAGACAATAGATGTATATAAACTGCGTTGTTTATAGAGCGCGTGGCCCAGGGAAAACCCAAAAGCGGAGATTGAACATCACAGATCGTAAAATAGAAAACTTAAAATCAATTGGAACAGAAAACGTTTGCTGCTCGACAACAGTGCTTATCGCGATAACGATCACACAGTTCATCAGTATAACACGATGTACTCACGATTTGAAGGATGCTTGCTTGTGGCGGAAAGTCACGAAGATCTTGAACCTCGGATTACTCTCACCAGAATCTGTTACCGAACAGATTTAAGATGTTCTTGAACAGCGTGACGGATGAAAAATGATTCCAAAATGCGTTTGAACTTGCTTTAATGTGAACTCAACGAGTACAATTCTCAAGTGTTGGTGTACAGTTCTTACATCATTGAGCTTAGCTCTATACACATCGAGCTCCGTTCTCAACTTAATTCAACTCAATTCAACTCAATTCAACTCAATTCAACTCAACTCAACTCAACTCAACTCAACTCAACTCAACTCAACTCAACTCAACTCAACTCAACTCAACTCAACTCAACTCAACTCAACTCAACTCAACTCAACTCAACCCAACTCAACTCAACTTGCTGTTAACAAGTGCTTCTATTTATGCCTAAATTACATATTCGTAAATAACTACTGTTAACACTAAAGATAAACAACTTCGTTTAGGTCTTATGAGGTAGTTTCAGCTGCTAGTGGTCTAAGAAAGAAAATAATCTTAAATGAGGCTAGTTATGTTTACTTGTGCAAAATTCTGTACTTCAAGAAATAACTCGAATAAGGAATTCTTAAAGAGTAAAGTAAACAGACCTATAATACGATGTCAACTTTTCCTAAGTTGCCATCAAAAGAAAGTTAAGTCTAAGATGAGGAAGGCATTGATTTTAGGCCTTAAGTTCACGAATCGAGAACAAAGAACTTAGAAGGTGTTGAAAACATGGAGGGAAGCTAGGTTTTAATAATATACATAAAGCATATTAGTATGCGAGCTTTCCTCAAGATGTGCGAGTATTTCACAGTCTAAAATAAATAGTTCGTTATACTTTTATTGAAAAGGAAATTGCTTATTTAGAAAGCTTGTCATCTTACGCAAACTGCTTAATAAAAGAAATCACTTGTTTAGAAAACTTCGACAGCTGAAACTCACTCTGTAATTAAGAAACGATAGCTATGAAATTACAATTTAAGATTTTGATTCAAAAGAACTATAAAGTTCGACGTTTTATATTATTTTAAACCCATCACATGGAACGTAAGATTTATTTCTTATCTTAAATACCCAAAACTACTAAACATAATATTAACCGAAAATATGCTCTTACACTATTATTCATTGGATATTCATTTGTGTTTAATATTTCATTTTCTCCACTGATTTCAAGGATATTGTAACCAATTTTATCTGAGCATTTCTTCATTACTTTTTGAAGATCCTGTATTTTTCCTTGATGTTGATTATGAGAATAGAGGTAAATTGTATCGTAATAAATTAATGGTGTTTTGAGAATATGAATTAAAGTATTTGTTTTTCCACATCCAGATTGTCCTGTAATTAACATTCGGAAATCTTCATCCAAGAAATCGTTTAATTTTCTTTAAGGTATCAGCCACCCTTTGCCATTTTGTGAAATTTTCAATTTTTTGAAATTCTGTTAGATCTCGCAAATAGCTTTAATTTCCAAAAAATTCTACCTCAAAATGTTATTTCTGTGGAAAGTTATTGAACATGAAAGATTTCCTTCATTATTTTTCTGTAATTAGCTGTTGACATTTCAGTCATATCTTCAATTATCCAATAATTGTCTGCGCTGCGTGGCCGATTTCATAGCGAGCGACAAAGGTTTCTCCTACCACTTCCAGAGTCAAAGCAAAGTGACTTCCATCAAATCCATTAAAAGCAAAAATGAAGTCGCCCTGTACAAATACTACCTAAAGTTAATTTTAGGTTGAATTGATTCTGCGTCACAAAACAGCGTACAAGTCGCTAGCATGCGACCCGCGTGCATTTGTTTACTCCAATATTCGCATACTGTGCCTGTGAAAATAACTGTGGAAGATAGAATAACTTCTTACCCAGCTAATCTAATTTCTTACAGCACAGTCGTTTTGTGATCTCGTCGGTTTCATCTGATTTGAGGCGCCGTTCTGTTCGCTATCGCCTGGCTATCGTGAGTGTTTACGCGAACGTTTGTTCCTGTTACATGTTACCTGTCAAAGTCCTATTGTTGGAGAAAGTTGATCCCTCTATGGTATCGATCAGAATAGACGTTTAGGTGTCATAATCTCATTCCAGGTAAGATGCCGAAAAAAATGTATTTTCCTTTTTATCTCGGAAGGAAAATTTTGCCGAGCGACGCGTGCGTTTTGAACTCCAAGTCGGCAGCCATTCAACCAATTTGGCTGAAATTTGGCCAGAATGATGACATACATCGCTTCTACAAAACTGTGTCTGCGAATTTTAATACTCCTTTTAATTTTAAAGCTAGAGCTTTTTTTCCACAGGGAGTGCTAACTAATTGTCACTCCCAACTTCATTTGCCAATAAAAGAAAAACAAACGCACTTGTCAAAAATCTGAGACACAATTTTTTAGCCGAACGTGTTGAGAAGCGAATGCGGTGTTAATCGTTTTCTTCTGTTTATTTCCGGAGGGGGTGGAACATGATTGATAAAGACATGTACTTTTACACATAGCTTCCAATTTTCGAAACACATTTAAGTTTATCGTTTTTTTTAGTAAAAAGCCATAATCTGGAATTATTAAACTTTCAAAAAATATATGGTTGATAGGGTTTTTTATAAAAACAACTAACGCTACAGCGATCCGCGCGCGGACGGTCCTGAAGGGTGGCTGATACCTTAAGAAGATTTTTGATCAGTGTCGTAGTTTGGTATTTTATTTTTTATGAAATGATAATTTATTTCAACATTTATCTTTAACATCAACACTTATCTTTTGATTTAACTTCAACATCAACACTTAAATTATTTTATCATATAAAAAGATATGCAGAAACAGAATATGATGGGTATAAAATTAAAAAGCAATTACTGAAGTCAAGAATGAGATAAAAAATAAAGAACGAGGACAAGATATCGTAATGGGTGATTATTTCAAAACTTTAAGAGAACCATTGATTGAACAGCAGAAAAAAACAGATGAGAAACAAGATGAGGTTATTGAGCAATTGAGGGATGGTTTTAAAGACTTGGTTGAAACAAATCAGGATATTATTGCATTAAACAGAGAAGTACCACAAATATTTCCGCCACCACCACCTGAAAGAGACGTTATAAATTTACATCCAGATAATTTTTTCAACGCAACTGATAAAACAACATTTGAAGAATATGGACTTCCTTCGGGAGAAGAATTGATGAGATCTGATGAAGAAAAGTTATTAAAATGGAGAGATGATAGCGTTATTGAATCAAGAAGATTAGGACAAAGTAAAAGAAAAAATTAAAAAATCCTCCAACTAAAGAAGAAAAAGATATAATTGATCAAGAATTGGAATCATTTCGAAATTATCGGAAAGTGATTGATGATATAATAGAAAGTAGAAAATATCAAAGTGGTAGTGATCAATATGGTGGTTTGATGATTGACGTTCCAAAATTAATGAATGAAATTAGACGGTTATCGTGGTGGAAAATTAACCTATCAAGCTGATGCAGATAAATCACTGATTAATTTGCTGACAAAAAGATTTAACCCAAAAAACAAATATTCTTTGAATGCTGTAAAGATCTTCAATGACCTTAACACACTCAGTAATTTACCATCTCATAAATCATCGGGTAAATCAAGAATGGTTGGTTCAAGTGTAATGTATTATCAAGATCCAAAACGATTAGCAGATCGTATGAAAATATTAATCGGATCAATGGCTGCTGGTAATAATTCTCCTGTCTTAAAAAATGATTTATCGCAAATAAATGACGAACTCTTGAAAATAGAGGCAATCGATAAAACAATGCATGAAAAACTATATAAAAAAAAAATTAAAATGAACATCAATAAAGTATTAGTCTTCAAAAGAATCGATGCAAAAAAACAAAATTCAAATAATAAACTAAGAAATTTCACCATCAAGTTTATTCCTCAATTAAATTTAGACTCCAATAAACAATATTATATTACATTAGATCATCTCAGTATGACTGCAAGTTGGCATAACATCAGACCAGAATATGGAAACAATAAATTAAGAATCTCAAAAGATAAAGGTAAAACATATGAAACAATAACATTTACTACAGGAATTTATGATTACGATGATATAAACACTTTTATTCATAAAAAATTGGAAAAATAGGTGATACAGATAGTTATGGAATTAATGTTTTTTTGACCTCACAACTTTCAAAGTATTTTGTCAATTAGATGAAAATTAGTTCATTGATTTTGAAAGAAGTGGTAACTTCGGTGTTTTGCTTGGATTTGACACAGTCGTTTTGAAATCAAGGGCGTATGGGGAACATTTTCCAAATATTAGTAACAGTGTTCAATTATCTCTGGAAGAAGGTCAAATGTTTTATTCACATTCAGCACAAGTGCAAGAACAAGATCTCTTCCCTTTGAAATTCAACCAATAAATTATTTATGGAATAAAGTAAATAAAACAAATATATCTGAAGTCACATTCTTTATGACTGATGATGAAGATAGAGAAGTGGATTTAAATGATATTGACATAAGTTTGACAATTGTAATAAAAGAGATTTAAAATGGAAAGACGAGAGAGAAATCCATATACAGGAGAAATAAGTTATTCAGGTTCAGGATTTACAGATATCCTGGCGAAAATAGAAACAAAACTAACAGGAAAGACAGCAAAACAAGTACATTTGTTGCTTGAAAAGTAGCAACAAATAGGGATGCCGTTAGTGACGGCGTTTCCTAGAAGGAAGAGGTTAGCTGTCGATTAGTAACCTTTCTTTCTTCATGGGCCCAAATATGACGATTGGCTGGACATGCTTTTTTAACAAAACAAAGTAACAAATGACATAGCATTTGATATTCTGAGGTTATTATTCCGGTATGGGTGTTCCCTCTTCGAGGACAGTGTAAATCTGAGTTGGTTTGCTGGAAAAAAGTACAAATGTATGGAGATTAGACAGATTATTATTCACTGATTTATGTCCGATCTCTGATGACTATAAATTAAGAACCAAACCGAAGGTTATTTGTATAAATTGTATAAATCTATTGCTGTGAGTACTGGTAGACACTAATGGAATGATTGGACATCTTTGTTTGGTTGGTTTGGGTGTGTGTGTTTAAGAGGAGAAGAGAGACTTGTTTACATTACTGTAAAATATCATTATAAACATTAAAAGATACAACATCTTGTGTGCTGGTGAAGAGGACACAAATACTTCGCATGGTTTTCACAGGAATCATTCCGTTTTCTAGAGTGGAAAATAATAATATTGTTCAAATGGTATACACATTTATTGCATTATAAAATTATTAAAATATATATTTAAAAAAAATGCTGCCCGTTTAATTCCTGAAATAAATTAAAATCAGCTTCATACATTTTATACCATGCTGAATAAAAAAAGCAAAACAATTGAAGAATCGCCGCCCTATATCGCCCTGTCCGGTTTATTATATTGCGTGACATAACGTGACGAAGACGTGTGTTTTTTAGCTGTTTGTTTCGTTGTTTTTGTTCCTATTTTTATGGCTGCGCCTTAAAAATTTCTTCAATATAATTTTGCTTCAATGTAGCATTTTTTCATATTATGGGAGTTGTACAAAAAATTACAAAACGTAAATATCGGCATGCGTAACCAATGCAATTGCATGCAACTGAGTTCATTAAATATCTGTATATTTTACATTAAATAATAAATATTTGTGTATAAAGGTTATGTTCCTTCGCTAAAATTACCATTGGCCACAAACAGGCTTACTTTTTTATAACTCCTGATAATTACCTCTGCTGAATAAACCTAATTATGTACGTATGTTCCGTCCTAGTAGCGTTTTGGGCTGTCCATGCTCGCCGCGAGATGATATGATGCAATGATTGTACAATTATCACAGAAATGTCTACAAAAAATATATTATTCTTGTTTCACTGAACGGGTTTTTAACTTTTTACTTTTTTACCGGCTTAGACAGAAGTGAATGAATATACAGCGCGGCGCTGTATTTTCAATTCCCTCAAAAGTCAAACAAAAACCTTTCAACAATCATTGGGAAAATTGCTCAATGTATTCTTCCTTGCACGAGTAGAAACTTCGTTTTCGGATACAAATCTCATTTTTGCGGAATACTAAATGTAAAACCAACTTGCATCACAAAAACGGTACTAAACAGTAAAAAACTTACTTACCTTCTATAATGACAATCCATGCAATTATTTGCCACGTCTTCTCTCATGTTACATGAAAATAAAGGTGTACGCTCAATAATTTAAAAAATTGTACAAAGGGACGTGAAATAGCCACTAATCTGACTAATCAAAGCGAACGTTTTGGTGCTCATCATAGACACAATAAAGAAGCAAATTGATAGCTCAAATTCACTTTCCTGACAGTGTCTTTTGTAGAAGAAAAAATACACATTTAGTTAGTAACCTTGCTTGATAAGAAGTGCAGACAAAAGGCAACAAAAAAGTACCTACCTGAAAAAAAAGCCCCAGCAAAAATTTCGACAAATTCCATCAGCGAAGGTTTGTAAACAACACGGGCTATCTTCTTTCTTTTAAAAACCTGTTTGTGATAATGTCCCACAACGTCTCTCCAGCTTTTCGAAACTGGTTTTCGGAACTCCCAAGGGACCGATATCCACCGTCCTAATTGGTCAACAGCCAATTTGGTTACTCCCATGGGAAATACACACGCATCGTGAAAATAACTAGGGATTGCCCTTGGCATCCCTAAAAATTAGCAAGTAAAGCAGCAGAAAAACTAATTGAAAAAGGTGCTGAAAAAATTGGAGAAAAAACCGGAGAAGTTATTGGTGAAAAAATTTACAATAAGTTTTCATCAAAACCAATTCACACAGAAGAAATGAAAGGAGAAGAAATTGTTAAACTTTTGAGAAAAGAAAAAGAAGTTGTTGATAAATTCAAATACATAAAAGATGTTTATAATGATTTGATTTCATAAAATTTAATAATCTTTCTTAAAAAAGAATATCATGAAAGGAAATTTCAGAAATCCAGACCTTGTTAAGAGGTATGAATATACATATTATGATTTAGAAAGACCATTGAACGATAATGTCGCAAATAATAATAGACAAGTAAAATATAACTATCGATTCACAATTGACAATTCATCAGAAGCAAATCCAATCGATTGGTATAATGCGTATTTGGAAGTTGATTTCAAACTTGTTACACTTGCTGACAGCACAGTTGGAATAGTGGCAGGACCAAATAATGGAAATCAAGATTGTACAACGACTAATGGAAATACATTTATAAGAGAAATACAAGTTGAATGTAATGGAATGACTGTGTACAACAACTCAAGAGCGAATGAATCATCAGATGTACTGTCTCTCCTTAATTTTACAAAACCTTATGCAGACACAGTTGGTAAAGATCAATTTGTCTATACAGATACATCCACAGGAACCACAGAAGCACGAGCAGCTCAAGCATTGTACAATGAGGGTTTTTCCAAGCGAAACATTTTAACAGATGCTGCTGCTGTTAATAAAATATCAATTCCTTTGAATTTATACAGTTATTTTGCAGCTTTCAAAAATAATCTTCACCCAAATATCAAGACAAATATTCTCATAAGACTTGACAATGACGCAAATATTATTTTTAGAAAACATGCTGCACCAGCAAGTAAAGTCATCATTACGAAATTTCGATTGTGGTGTCCAAAAATAATTTTTAACGGTGCAGGTATGAAGAAATATTTTGAGAATTATCTGAAAGCAAAAAAATGGACTTATCTCAGAGAACATCATGAAATTAATCAAACGACATCTGTTAATAATTACTTTCGAATCAGCACAGGAATAAGAAGACCAAGACATGTGCTGATTTGGGTTGTTCCTACTGCAAGTTATAGTAATGAAGAACGAAATATATTTACTTTCAAAACATTCGACATTAGTGCAAATCATCGTCGTTTCAGCAAAGCACAATTAGAAGTAAATAACAGTATGTACTATCCACAATTAGAAATGTCAACAGATGAAGAATCAAGACTTTATCGAACACTTATGTCATATTCTTCAGCTTATAATGACTTTCTAAGTGGAACATTAATAGATCGAGCAAATTTCAAAAACCTTTTTGGAATTTTATACTTTGATCTCAGAAACCAAGAAGATGATGTAAAGGACTCCAATGTTTCACTGACTTTCAGATATGAGTTAAACGGTGATAAACCAACACAATATACATTGAACGCTTTGGTTCTTCATGAAAAAGAAATTGAGTTATACACATCCTCTGGAAAACTACTCATTAAAACATAAATCAAATATATTATATAATTTCTTGTTTGAAATTATATAATCATATACAATATGACAACAAATTATTATCCATATGGTGTTAAATTATCACAAGGACAATTATAAAAGTTAGGAAGAGCTTACAAAAATAATTCAGCGATTACACTCAGATTGGGTAGAAATGAATTAAGTGGACCAGATGAGTTAATGTTAACAAAAACTCAGATGAATAAAATAACAAAATCAATAAACAATGGAGTTGGATCAGATATTAAAATATCAAAAACTCAAACCCATAAAGCAATAGAACAAGGTGGAAGTTTATGATCTTCATTGATATCGCTTGGAACAAAAATGCTTCCTTTTGCTGCAAAAGCAGCTCCAGCTTTAGCGACAGGAGCAATGAGTGCTTTGGGAAGTCTTGGAATTGATAAGATTTTCGGAAAAGGACAAACAGGAGGATTTGATTCCACAAAATAAAGTAAATCAATTGATTCAATATAAAGATTGGTTAACAGTATCACAAAAGAAGCAAATATTAGATGCTCTTCAAACTGGTGGAAAGTTGGTAATCAGACCTTCACAAAAACAAATAAATGGTGGTTTCCTGGGAACACTTGCTGCAATTGGAATTCCAGTAGCTATTGATTTGGTTTCAAAACTTTTTGGAAAAGGATTAATGGTAAGCCAAAAACCTGGTCTGATGCCTTTTAATCCTCCTCCTTTTATTGGAAGTTGGGAAGGAGAAGGTATAAAAAAAACCCTCAAAAAAGGGAAACGAATACTATTAGGAAAAAACAGTCCATTCAATGGGATACCAATTTTAGGAACAATCCTATAAAACCTCCTTTCAAAGATATTCCTCTCAGTAATTTTGATCTCCTTGAATGGGTTAAATTCCTTAACATACCAAATTTTAAAGGTATTTACTCAAGAAATAGTCAAGATCACCTTCACAAAACAGGTTGTTGCATGATAAATCTTGATGATGAAACAGGACAAGGGACTCATTGGGTTGCAACATACATAAATGATAAAATTATTTATTATTTCGATAGTTTTTCTCTTCCACCAGCATTATCATTTATCAACCATGCTGAAAAATTAAAAATTAAATATAAATACAATCTTGGTTATCCAATTCAAGACATTCGTTCAGTCAGATGTGGCTATTATTGTTTGTATTTCCTGGATAATATTATGAAAAAATCATTCAACAAGTGTTTAAAAGGTTTTGATTTGAATAACACTCAGAATAATGAAGATTTCATAATGAATTATGTTTTGTAATGGATTAATAAAATGGAATCATATTGTGTAAAACAAAGAACAAAAACTGGGAGTGTTGAACCATCTGGTTACAAAACAGCAAAAAATGGAAGATTAATGTTTGTCTGTACTTGTGCTGAATGTGGAATTACAAAAACAAGATTTGTTAAAAAACAGGGAAACTAAATAGCCCATCCGAAGGGGCGGGCATAATGAGTAGTATGGCTGATACAGGAGCAGAAATGTTATTTCAACATGGAATTCCATGGCTTGGTAAAAAAGCAGTAAAAATGGGAAGATATTATACTTCAGAAGCGATGAAGAATCCAAGATTACAACAAAAAGCAATAGATTATGCATTAGAAAAATCAAAACCTATCATTCAAAAACTGGAGATGAAATGTTAAATCAATTATCATATAAAGTAAGAGGTAGTGGATTAAATGTTTATGATATTCCTCAATATCCTATGAGTATGTACACAGATACAACAGATCCAACAAATCCACTGTTTGGAGAAGGAATTGATATTCATAAATTAATTGGAAAGCTACCAAAACCAAAAGGAGGATGGACTCCTCCTGGTTATAATTATATGGGGCTTTATAATCCACTTGATAAACAGTTAAAATATGATCCAAACACAGGAGAAATATTAAATTGGAATGTTAAACCAAAAAATAAAGTTGATGAAATAGCAGCCCATCATGACATCTGTTATGATATGGGAAAGAATAAGGGTGATTGTGATCGACAAATGATAAAATCTCTTGATAATATTCCATACGGTGAAATGCCAAAATTTAATTAATACAAAACAAAAATTAGGACTTGGCATCCCTTCAAAAAACGGAAAAAGAAGTTGAGTAATGACTGGACTCAACTTCTTGCAAATGAATTACATAAACCAGTCCGCCGTAAATTCTCAAAGAGAAGAGTAATTTCATACGGAATAGATAAAATCTGGTCTGCTGATCTCGTTGAAATGCAAAAATTTAGTAAATGGAATAAAGGAATTAAATATTTACTCATGGTAATTGATGTTTTCAGTAAATACGGGTGGATAAAAACTTTGAAAAACAAGAAAGGACAAACAGTAGCAGACGCTTTCGATGAAATATTCAAATCAAGTAAACGTTCACCGGAAATGATATGGGTTGACAAAAGCAGTGAATTTTACAATTCATATTTAAATGAACTTTTGAACAACAAAGGGATTAAATTATATTCACCTGAAAACGAAGAAAAAGTTCAGTTGTTGAACGTTGGAATAGAACGATGAAGGAAAAAATATGGAAAATGTTTACACTAAATAATAATACAGTTTATTAGGACGAGCTCGACGAATTACTTCATGAATACAATCATAAATATCATTCAAGCATAAAAATGACGCCAAGCGAAGCAAGTAATATTCAAAATGAGAGTCAAGTTTATGCGAATTTATATAGCAACTTGGTTTCAAAACAACATCCTCCAAAGTTTTCGGTCGGCGATAAAGTTAGAATTTCGAAATAC
Organism: Desmophyllum pertusum; assembly: GCA_029204205.1. Classification (NCBI taxonomy): domain Eukaryota; kingdom Metazoa; phylum Cnidaria; class Anthozoa; order Scleractinia; family Caryophylliidae; genus Desmophyllum; species Desmophyllum pertusum. The sequence goes on along the minus strand of MU826833.1, from coordinate 1,341,256 downwards.
AAACGTAAGGTATTCGATAAAGGATTCACTCCTAATTGGTGGGAGGAAATTTTCGTCGTTGAACGGGTTGTAAACACAAATCCTATAACATATAAATTAGCAAACACGAAAGGTGAATCAATAACAGGTTCCTTTTATCAACAAGAATTGAAAATAACTCACCAAGACGTTTTCCGCATCGAAAAGGTAATCCGTCAAGAAAAGAAAAAAGCACTGGTAAAGTGGTCTAGTTATCCTACTAAATTCAATAGCTGGGTTCCATTGAGTGATTTACAAAAGCTTGTCAAAACTCGTTGAACCTTTCTGTCTAACGCGTAATACATAAAATTATTTTATGTATTAGTTGTCTGTTCATTTTTGATTGGAACAAAGACATTCAATTTTCAAAAAGTGTCTAACGCGTTAGACAGATAATTAAAACTTAATTTATTCAAAAAAGTGTCTAACGCGTTAGACAAATAATTAAAAACCAACATACAAGAAAAATAATTAAAACCTCATTTTTCTCGCCACATCTCTTTACAGTCTTTACAAAAATGTTTATGTTTGTTGTGTTCACAAATAGCAGATCCTTTACAGTCTTTACAAATATGTTCTCTTTCGAAATATTCAGAATCAAAAATCTTTCACACTTTTTACAATTTTTTTTTGGTAAAGAATCACTAATAATAGTATTTATCTTTAAACTGAAACAGTCTTTACATGAATATTCGTTGTTATTATATTTCAATAATTCGAGTTGTTTTTTTTTCATTTGAATTTTTTGTTGTTTAGCTAAATCTTTCATTCTTGACAGATCGTTTTGAAATTCTTCTGAAATTAGAATTGGTTTTGGTTTAAGAACTTCAACGAGTTTTGCTTTATTCATTTGATAATATTTTGGAATTTTTTTCTGTTTAGCTAAAGCTTTTAAATCAGAAACTTTCATTCTTGACAGATCTTTTTGAGATTCCAGATTTGCCACGTCTTCTCTCATGTTACATGGAAATAAAGGTGTACGCTCAATAATTTAAAACATTGTACAAAGGGACGTGAAATAGCCACTAATCTGACTAATCAAAGCGAACGTTTTGGTACTCACCATAGACACAATAAAGAAGCAAATTGATAGCTCAAATTCACTTTCCTGACAGTGTCTTTTGTAGAAGAAAAAATACACATTTAGTTAGTAACCTTGCTTGATAAGAAGTGCAGACAAAAGGCAACAAAAAATTACGTACGTTTTTTTTATACCTACCTGAAAATAAAAGCCCCAGCAAAAATTTCGACAAATTCCATCAGCGAAGGTTTGTAAACAACACGGGCTATCTTCTTTCTTTTAAAAACCTGTTTGTGATAATGTCCCACAACGTCAATTTTTTTTTTGGTAAAGAATCACTAATAATAGTATTTATCTTTAAACTGAAACAGTCTTTACATGAATATTCGTTGTTATTATATTTCAATAATTCGAGTTGTTTTTTTTTCATTTGAATTTTTTGTTGTTTAGCTAAATCTTTCATTCTTGACAGATCGTTTTGAAATTCTTCTGAAATTAGAATTGGTTTTGGTTTAAGAACTTCAACGAGTTTTGCTTTATTCATTTGATAATATTTTGGAATTTTTTTCTGTTTAACTAAAGCTTTTAATTCAGAAACTTTCATTCTTGAGAGATCTTTTTGAGATTCCATTTTATATATATAAAAAAGTGTTTTTTTTTTAAAAACGAAACGAAAAAAATATAATTTTCCCAAAATGATAAAAAAATATAAAAATTAAAATTATCTCTTGAAAATTAAGAAATAAATTATAGTAGATAGGAAAAGCAGACTTCTAACGCATTTTGATAAAATTAAAAATTAACTCTTGAATAATTATGAAATAAAATTATCTCATGAATAAGGGATAATCTTATTTTATAATTAAGGGATAATTTTTAATTTTGTTGAAATGCGTTAGAGTCTGCTTTTCCCAACAACTCAACACTGCTTTATGTTTCTTAACCCTATTCTTCCTGCCTTAGTGGCAGTCACGTGTCAATTATGACGTCATACACGCCATAATGACGTCATACGTTAAAAAATCCGCCATCTTGGATCCTAAATCTTGGATTTCTAAATTGTTCAGAAATGTCAGAAAATCTCCAAATTTGCTTTGAAAAAATCAAGAAAAATATAAAGATGCTAAAACGGCAAAGATTTTGGAAGGATTTCATCGTAAAAAGCAAACATTTTATGAAAATCAACAAATTTGGGTAAAACGATCTATATCTCGAAAAGTATTTGTGCTATAAAAATGAAACTTATGTGGTAAATAAAGCATTCAAACGTGTTTATGTTAGTGGCAATTACGAATCAATTATGATATCATATCACGCCGAAATAACGTCATACTTTAAAGCTGTCCGCCATCTTGGATCCGCCATCTTGGATTTTTCAATTGTTCAGAAATGTCAGAAAATCACCAAATTTGATTTGAAAACATCGAAAACAATATAAGGATGCAAAAATTGCAAAGAGTTTGGAAGAAACTCTTCGTAAAAAGCGAAAATCTCATGAACTGAAAATACCAAATTTGGCTAAAACGGCCTGTCAAAACTTGGTTGCCATGGAAACATCAAGTCACGTGATCAAAAAATTGGCACAAAAAAATGTTCCCAGATAATTTTTAGGAAAAGTCATAAAGTTTGGCTATGATTGCTTGAATGCTCTTTAAGTACGATAAATTTGAAGTCAGCGCGGGCACTTTCTGCCCCCCCCCCCCCCCCAGGCAGAATAGGGTTAAGAAAATGGATAAAATATCATGTTAACGAATAATTATATTATGCAGTTGCCAAGTCAACGTAAAAAAACAACAGACACAGCTATCACATCGTCGAGGGTGAAGGTAGCTCACATTCGCACCACATTTTGGACCATTATGTCATCAAAATATAATTCATTTTATCTGATAATTCAAAATTTGGCTACACCCGCATATCAAATACGGTTGCTGTGGCAACTCTAAGAATCGCGGACGCAGTTTTCACAGACCGGGGGGAGGGGCTTTTGAGGCCCATTCCGACTTTGGCCGTTTATAACGTTTTTAATTTTGGAATAAAAGCTGTCAAACGTTTGGACTTTTCCTAATATTTATCTGGGAAAAATTAGTATGACATTTCAATGTTCACGGAGCTTTCTGTTACCATGTAACCATATTTTGACTACAGGAGTGTTTTTCCAAATTTTGAAGTTTCCTGTTTTTGAACGAGAACAATAACTTTCTTTCTTAGATCATTTTAGCATTCTTTTATTGATTTTGATAACTTTTGAGTTATTTTAGGTGGTTTTCTGACGTTTTGGTAAAATCAAGAAATCCAAGATGGCGGCTGTTCGGACATAATGGCATAATATCTATGACATATGACGTGATCATCACATGTTGCATAGGCCAGAAGAAATATTTTTGGATCTACTATAAACCCTCCAAATTTTATAGTCGTTGCTTTTTAAAATACTCTTGGAGTAATGGAAGAGGGCCTCTGAACATCCCCAAGGGTCAACAATTCCTGGTCTGAAAAGGTTTGTAGGGTTAATACCTGAAAATTAGAAAAAATTAGAAATTTAGAAATTTGAGTAAACCTGCATGTCACTACTCGCTTATCATTGATTGCCATGGCAACGTCAAAACCTGCGACGAAAAAACAGTTGTCACATCAAAATGTCCGTGAAGGATGAACAAACAGCTTCTGAAATTGATACAGTGGAACCCGGTTAATACGGACACCAAGGGGACACGCTAAAGTGTCCGTATTAACCGGGTGTCCGTATTAAGCGGGCTCTCAGAATAAACGTAACGGACACATGTAGCAGTCAAAAGACGTCAAAGAGGAAGAAGGCTACAAGCAATGACTGCAGTAAAAGGCCAAGGAAGTGAAACTTTTGTGTGAACAGAGAACTTTAAGGATCTTTAAGGTCTACAACGGTCAAACATCGGAAGAAAGACAGTTGTCAAACACGTCACGCTATTGTGCTACTGTTTTAGTAATAAAATCGCAATAACCTGTAGTCAAGCTTTCATTTTCTAACAGGATTTAATCGTGAAAAATGAAACTATGATATACAGTGCACAGATAACCAGTGTCCGTAAAGCGAGGTTAACTTTGTATGAGAGCGTGTCACTCGGGTCACAGAAAAGTGTCCGTTGTCCGTATTAACCGGTGTCCGCATTAAGCGGGTTAATATAAGAGAAAATATATGAGCTTTTCGTTGGGACAAACAAACCTGTCCGTAATAAGCTGGTGTCCGTATTAAGCGGGTGTCCGTAAAGCGGGGTTCCACTGTAGCATCCCAGAGTAAATATTATTTTCAAAATTTCGAAAAACCTTCCCCTTGATCGTCCGAGGGTTAAAGTGCCTATAACCTTTTTTTATTTTCTCATCTGAATCTAAACATCACCCAAGGAAATTCTGCGAAAAAATTTTCCCATTTTCAGAAAACGCGAATTGTTTATGAATGTTATAAAACTTTCAAATTTGCCGCCATTTTGGATCACCATTTGCTTTAGTCTCCCCTGGGTCCTTCTCGGTTCACAAAGGATCTGTGACGTAGATTAAGGAACACGTGACATCAGACAAAGGAACTGTGACGTAGATTAAGGAACACGTGGCTTCAAAACAAAGGAATTGTGACGTACATTCAGGAAAATGTGAGCCCGTCGGCCTTCTTACAGCGGGACGGGTATACCAAACAAAAATAGGATTTTGAAGATTTGAAACATTCATAAAAAATTCGCGTTTTCTGCAAATCGCAAAATGTTTTCGCAGAAATTCCTTGGGTAATGTTTAGATTCAGATGAGAAAATTAAAAAAAAAGGTTATGGGCACTTTAATACGTTGTAAGAAGTAAGTATCAATCTCAGCATTATAATAATGTTTACTATTAACTCCTAGATTTCTGGCTGCCAACCAATTAGAGAAAATTCCACACCGAGCCTTCAGTAATATTAATCCACGCGATTGGCTGAATGATCCCCATATATTGTGAGTAACTACGATTAATACACTGTTGAGAGCTATGTGTGAGCGCCTTAAATGGAGCGTGTTTATGCGACGTCATCAAAATGATGCAACCTAAGACCCTTACTCTGCACAGCGTTTACTTTTTAATACATGCATTTATACTGGTCGAACCTCCTTGTACGGACATAACTTGTAATTATTTTAAACTAAATAAAATATATTTTGTATCATATAACGCAAGGGAGGAATCTACTGAAATCGTAAATCGAAATTTAAAGACAGAACAGCAAAGCCGCCAAATCTTAAATTTCATTACGTAATTACAACTGACCAATCAGGTTTCTTCTTTAAAATAGCCGCGCAGTATGACCACGCGCTAAAATTAGATTGAAAAAATATATCATTGGAAGAGGCCCATGTATGGGGGATGTGTTTTCTTAGATCATCCTCTCTTGTATAACGCTAGATATTTGAAAGCTTTACTAATTTGAGACGAGTATGTCATTTTTTTATTTATTTGTTATTTATTTTATAATTTTTAAGATAGTTGAATTTCATGGAATGCCTTTATTCGAAAGATGCTCCCAGACACACTTGCCCACAAAGAACGTCCTCCTCTGATCTGAAGCTTTTAAAAGTGTGTGTGTTTGAAAACTACGTAGCGTAGAATCTCAAAAGTAGTGACCCCTCGAAAGTAACAAAAGTTAGACAACCTTCTAGTAATTCTCCAAAGTAAAATAACGACCACCTGACAGTAGCGGTCGACCTCTGAACACCAAGCTTAGTTGTGAGTGAGCAATTGTTTATTCTATATGAATTCAGTGATCCAGAATAAAGTTTCGGCAGTAGCCTGGCGTTTAGTCAAGAAGATAAAATACGTTATATTATAATCATGCCCACAAAATCATAGCTAGAGAAATACTCTATTAAATGGTCACTATAACATACTTTTATCATTATTATTGTTGAAGAATGTTCTCAGATAATCCGATACAGACAATCGAACCAGAGGCATTTAAATGGGACGCCTATAAATCAGACATGCACGTGTAAGTTACGAGTATTTTTTAACACTTTACATTTTTATTGACACAAAGATAGATACAGTATAAGAAAATACAGCACTGAATTCCCACTATCACTGACTATATGCAGACCATAATACCATAGGCTGCGTACCAGTATTCCACTCAATAAAGGGAAGTTAGCTCGTATTCATTGCGATATGTTCAGTCATTGAACTCCACAGTGGGGATATTTTCGACTTTTCTCGCATCATTCTTCAGTTTTCAAGAAATTACATCTTACTTCGTTTTTTGAAGATTACTCTTGACTTTTTTCTTGACATGAAATGAACTCTTCTACAAGCTACAAGGGACAAGCCTTTCTGCAATTCCTGTCCTTTCTGGGTACAAATAAATGGTTGTTGTTGCACTTGTACGCGAGTTTGGTGTAAAATACCCGTGCAACCCCGAACGTTCATTCATTACTAGTAAAATGTCATCATCCGCGTCTCTGATTGGATAAACTTTGAATCAGTACTATTTTTGTTCATTACAAATTTAATGAGTAAATGATATCAATCTCATTATCTATGAAATAAAATTATATCTCGTGTTCTCAATCACTGCAATCGCAATACCAAGGAAAGGAAAACCAATTCAAAAGTCTCCCCGCGGACGTACATGTTGATTGCAAACTCCTGACCTTACACCCCTCTCCCCTCCCCCTCCCCCTCCCCCCCAACGTCGACAACGTCATTTAATCCGACATCTTGGATTCGCCATCTCGGATGTCACTATTTTTATCATAACGTCACAAGATAGCATAAATCGATAACAAATTTGGTCCAAAACAATAATTGGATAGTAAAATTACTAGATAACGAAGCATTAAATATGAAAATTGGAAATTTGGGTAAACATGCATGTCGCAACCCCGTTGCCATTGCAACGCCAAGAAACCAGGACAAATGTTCTAGAGGAATGAATGAACAATTATTGAAAGTTTTAGAAACGGAACGAAATGAGTCATGTTTTGTCTTGGGCGTTCCTTGGCTTTTAATATTGTTGTTTTGTAATATCTTCCTGACAGATATTTGCTGCGGACGAAGCTGAAGATATTGAGCCTAGATTGCTTTCTTGGCCACAGTGTTCAGGAATCTCGAATGTGACGTATTCGTTCATATAAATAATTGAAAATAATGGACTGATATTTGTTATACAATATATTCTTAACCGAGGGCCGCGCTGGAAAAATATCACACCAACGCCTTGATAATACAAATCAAAGGATTCCATGACCCAGCTCAGGAATCTAATATTGATAGACTATAATGGCATTCATTGAATGCAGCTGTTGGCCCTTTCCTTTGAAAACCCTTGGAGACTCGAGAAATCGGGATTCCACTGTATATATATTGGGCAACATCCCAAATCTGACAAAAGGGAATTATTTTGACAAAATAAATGATTTTATGTAGCTTGTTACACATTAGTCATCTCCCAGCTTCCGGTTAGGGGACTTCCTGTCATCCGGGATATTGCGTAATGGATTCTTAAGCGAGTTGAGCCTGGTTACAAATCCTCTTTCGCTGAAATTCTCAACGAGTGAAGGCAATTTTCTTTGTGATTTTATAAATGCATTGGAATAAATTTAGAAGGAACAAGATACATAAATGCCCGTATGGGTTTCACTATTGCATACCAAAACACAATAACTTTGAAATAATTATTGATTAGTATTAGTTTAAATTTCTGGTTTGACTCTGGTATTTTATGCATGCACTTTCCCACCAATGTTAAGCCCGAGGAGAAGGTGAGGGGGGAGGCTGGGAATATACGGGGCGTTTGACCTCCATTGCTGTCTTCACACTCTGGAATTTGACTTAGAGTCTTGCCAATAAATGATTCATAAATACACAACCAAGTCCACTTAAGCCTCAGATAAAACCTGCTATCCTACACGGAAACTATGAACAAACTTATAGTGATTCCCTTCAATTTCATTTCGCATCCTTACTGCGCATAATTTCTCGCGTCATTGGCGCGCGCACGAGCTCGCACGAGCGCGTGAACAAACAGAACATTACGGGATTTCTTTCAGACTAAGGCCCAGTTCAGACGCCGTACTTCACATGAGCCGAATCGAATTCGATGAATTAAGTTCATGTGAGGTACGGCGTCTGAATCAATTCAGAACGGCTGAATGAATTCGGATCGGCTCAGCCGTTCTTCCCGCCTGGCTCAGCCGGGAATAACGGCTGTGGACCGGCTTTGATTCATACGCCGAACTTCAAACGAGCCGAAACAAATGCATGAATTATTATAATGTATTTTTCAGTATAACAGCAATTTTCTCCTATTAATTTAAGTTCGGCTGAATTAAGCTCGGCGTCTGAATCAATTCAGCCGGTCTAAATTAATTTGGGTCGACCTAAATTCGAATTCGATTCGGCTCATGTGAAGTACGGCGTCTGAACTGGGCCTAAGCTCGGCTGGGAAATAAATGGTCCTTTTCTCTTAAACGAGCACGGTGATCCCCCTTTTTTAATGCAAAAATTTAAATGTCATATGGTTGACTGCGATCAGGGGCGGGGGAGAACACTCTGCGACGCCTGGGACTTTTTTTGTATCTGAATCATCCAACAAAATTTGACGTCACATCCGGTGAGAAAATCTGAAAAACCCGCCAAGCTACTCGTTTCGGCAAGTAGCGAAATGCAGTTTCGACCAAGCCTGATTTATCCGGTTTTTTTAACAGACGGTCTCTGGCATGTTGTACTGTGGAGGTGAAACAAGTTGCAGATATATTGCTTCGACTATTTCTGTAAAGATCTCGACAAAAGAGATAGGTTTGGTATTGTTTTGAAGGAAAATAAGAGAGAGCGAAGTGCCGTGTCATGGCGGATATTTCACACGCTCAAAACAAGAGTCGTTACAACTTTTGGCTGTAGTAATTACTGATGCAGTGATAACATCGAGTAAAACCGCCTATCCTGGGCAAAACACCATGGATGAAACACTGGTGGTCATAGTCTGCAGTGTGTACTTCGGGAAGGTCATTAACACTCGCCTTGAAGTGTTGGAAGCCGATGTCGTTGCTCTTGGCCCGTGTGCGTTTAGTTGAAGACACAAGGAAAAAAGGTTGGTATTTTCTTTTTCTACAACTCCTTATTGAAGATTGTTGTTTACAGTTAAGCACAATACATGTATATTCCGGCTTTGGGGTCATCAGTCGGTTTTGTTCCGTGAATTATACCAAATTTTAATGATCAAAGAAACCACACATTGAATCTGAATTATTCGAATCTTGTCATGTTCCATTTCTTCTGTACAAAGTAGATCCTGAATAAGTTTAAAAAGTTTTGAATCATCAAATCAATTAGGGTAAATATTATGTAATTATGGTAAAACGATCAGTATAAAAAACAGACTGCAGATTTACTGCAGATTGCAAAAAAAGGTACAGAATAAAATCCCCTGGGTGCAGTTTATAAGGTTTATGAAATATGCCATGTGTGTGGTGTGTGTATTGGCATGCGATATGATAGTCTTTCGGGACTTTGGCATGTAATCAAGGCAGTGGTCAATCTCGTACACAGAGTCAACGGTCTCCTCAGTCAGCGGTAGTTGTTGCCAGGTTAGACTCTGTGGGAATGGAATAAATATTGAATTTTTTGATTGGCTGTTCATGTAACAAGAAATGGCAGCGGAAGTGACCGTTATCCCAGATTTCTGGGATGAACAATTCCATTCCCCCAGAGTTCCACCTGGCGACGACCAACCGCTGATGGAGGAGACCGTGTACTCTGGGTACGAGATTGGGCAGTGGTTGGAGTAATAAATAAGCTAGCTCACAACAGACTTGGCTTCTTGGCATAGAATTTTGAAAGTTTGTTACCTGAGCAGGGGACTCTAGGTTGCTCGCAAGGTACTTTGGGGTGGCATGTACATGGAATGCACCCACTGGTATATATGTATATATAATGCCAGACTGACCAAACCTGTCTCTGTCTAATATGGGGGAGTTCATTGGTCTTTAAAAAATGTCAACATTAAAATGCTATTAAATATTTGTTCTGAATGATTAAAATAAGTAAAGGAACAAAACAGTGTTCTGTATTAATAAAAATATATTCGGTAACCAAGGTGATAATAATATCAAAATAAATATTACATGGCTGGTGAGTTTGTACTAATTAATAAGTGACATTTTATTAATATTTTTTACAGGTCCTCCTCCATGATTGTTGATTTTTTTATGTGCAAGAAGTATGCTAAAAACTGTTAGAATGTCAATTCAAGTAGTTTGAATATTTAATGAGACTGGTGGCAGCAAACCCAGGGGGGGTACTCCAGATAGGTGCGAATGAGGACATAAATTAAAGGGACACTGTCCCGGCGTATTTGCTCAAAACTGTTATAAATGCATGAAATGGTCCCTAAAGCTATGAAATGAGAACTAACTAAATGATAAAAAGCAATTTCTTCAAGAAATTCCATACTGCAACTAAATTTTTGCAAAATTTCAAAGATTTCCGAGCCAAATTTGAAACTTTGAAAAACTGACATCCTGACGTTTTTTCAAAAATCCATATTGCAATCTATTTCCATCCTCGCTGTCGTTCGTCATCCTCACTTACTAATTTATAATGGGTTCCGGTCATTTGTCGAGTGTTATTCTACAGAATCAAACCATTATTGATCAACTTCCTATGATCTAGATATGTTTCTTCGCTTCCCAAAATCATGCTAAAATCAGGACAGTGTCCCTTTAAAACCCTCAAAAATCCCTTGGGCTTGAAGCGAAACCCCCAAAAAATCCCATGCTGAATTTTTTAACCCTATAAATACCCATAAGAGATTAAATGATAATAACAAAACAACAAGTGTGTGTGCATTACATATCCGTAATATTTATTGTTTTGAATACCCAAAAAAACCTTTGCACCTCGCTGTCACTTTAAATCCGGGGTACCCCCCTGGGGGTGCAAAGCTTAAGTCAGCTCATTCTGATTGGTTTGACTCAGGCTTTACACAGCACTAACCTGCATGGGACAGGGGTGCAGAGAGGAGGGAGAAAAAGAGAAGATTAGGATGTTGGATGATTCAAACACGAAAATTTCACCAGTCTTCTGCCCCCCCTGACTGCGATATATCGCGATCAGGGGGTGGGGGTAGAAACTCCACGAAAAGTTACTATAAACTAACTAACAAATTTTCCCAAACCTTGGGCCAATATTCCCCCAGTCCTGAGCGAGTTTGGTTAATAAGAGAGTTATTAATAGAGCGAAGTTTCATATCAACCTGAAAGATTTATATATTCCGAAGAAAGCCCAGAAAGACGTATTCTGAAACAATTCAAGGTTAGAAAATTATATTTGTATAGTGATATTGTGATATTGATGCTCGGCCCTTACCGATCCTGAACTTATTAACCGAGCTTATTAACCGGACGTAACTGGACAGCACTTAACGGCGAAAACCAAAGACGTCTGCTTTAAGAAATAAAACTTCGGACCACGGCTCTCCCTCACATTTTACTTTGCCGCGTTGTTGCTCTCGTAATGCCCGTCGCATTACGGGAAAGTCCGGCCCGAGTATTAGCCAATCACAGTGCGCGATATATCTTTACAACCTCCAGCCATATAATAAAACGTCTTAACAGTTGCTGATTTAGGTTTAAGATGTGAAGTTTGAGAGGTATTTCATTCAGTCTACACGCGGATTCATAAATGACAATAATCTCGTAATTTTCATTGTCTGCACAATATGTTTTCATAGAATTGTGTTCGGTCGTTCAGTTCTGAGAAGAAATATGTTTATAACAAGATTTTGGAATGTGGCTTTCTTCATCAGTTGTGTTAGGGATCGAGAGCTAGTATAGTTATATTATAAAAAACTAAGCTCACTGCAACTTGATGGATCGAAATTGTTTGACTTTTCCGAGTTTTTTCAGTTGTGATATATATATATTGTCATTCATCTTTCAGAGGCCACTTTATAAATAAACTGCGATCAGGCCAATTTTTCGCGCTCCTTATTGTCTGCGCGGAAAAATTCGCCTGATCGCAGGTTACTTTATAAATAACAATGCGAGGATCCTTACCACGTCAAATAGTTGGAAAAGATTGGACCTGGCTGTGAAAGCATTCTGATTGATTGATATAAGTTATTTTGCCCTCTCAGCTATCGTAGTTATGTAATAGTATGTGTAAAAATATCTTTATAGCCGTGAAATTGGAAAATCTTGCGCTGCTAAGGCTGCTATTCTTTGTTGTTCTTTGGTTCATTTCAGACTAATAAAGAACAGAACAATTGCAAAAGTGACGTATGTAACAGCTTCAAGAAATAGAAATGTTGCAATACATCTGTTAGTACATTGGACATGTTTTTGTTTTTACTTGTGATTTAGCTGTAAATAAATTTAAAAAACTCGAAACGGTAAACCCAAAGAAGATTGTTTCCGTTTTCATGGCTAGACCTGCTTTCTATGCTGCCGGGGTTAATACTGAAAATAATAATATTTTGATAGGAGCCCATGTCACATTTGTGTTTTTCAAATGGGGCCCTGTAAAGTAAAATAAAAATACAAAACAATAAACCAATTAATAAGAAATACAATAAAATACACTAAAATAGCGATAACAACAATGGTTAAAAAATCTATCAAGTATTCCGGTTTGTTACTATAGTAAAAAGCAATCCTAAAATTAAAAAAAAGACGGACTAAAAAGATAAAAATTAGCTAAAACATGCTTGTTAACTTTCTTTTAAACAGCGATAGGGAATTTAAATTACGACTGACTCAGACGGTATAGCGTTAAAATCTTTACAGCATGATAAGAAAATTTCTGTTTGCCCCAGTTTCTTTTGGGTTTAGGCAGATATATACCTTGGCTTCTACGAGTATCATGATTGTGAAAATTCTTTTTAGCCATTAAATTAAAAACATGATCAATCTGCCCATGACATAGTAATTTATAGATGATTGTACAGCAATGGAATTTGCGTCGTGACTCCAGCGTTTCCCAGCCCAATTCATTTAATGCTTCTGACGATCAGGAAAGCACCGCACCGAAGGATACCATGCAAAGCTTCAAAGTTTATAAAGGGTTCTGAAAAGAAAATATTTTTAACCCTGTTTAGACCGGGCTTTTTTAATCGTTAGAGGTATGCAACATTTGATGATGACGGTGAAAATTACGTCATGATTTCCGAACAGCCACCATTTTGGATTTCTTAATTTTTCCAATACGTAAAAAATGATCTATAAAATTCTAAGATAAAAGTTGTTGAAAGAAAATTATTTTTGGAAAAACATCCCTGTCAAAAGATGGATGTCATGGTAACAGCAAGTTCCATGAACAATAAAATTTTATAAAAAATTGTTGCCTGATAAATTGTAGGCAAAGTCTAAATGTTTGGCGTATTTTGCTTCAATATTAAAAAAGTTATTAGGCGGGCACCACCTCCCGGTCTGAATAGGATTACATTTCCTTTAAGTTTCATTTGCGCGAGTAACCTAAAAACAACATGTGTTTTGTTTTTGGCGGTTTTCTGGCATCAGTGGCAAAAACAAGAAATCCAAGATTGCGGATCCACGATGGTGGATCCAAGATGGCGGAAAGATGACTGAAGATCCAAGATGACTGTTCGGAAATGATGTAATTTCTACCTCATCATGTCGTGTTGCATACGTCAAAAGAAACATTTTTTATACGTGCTATATACCCACCAAGTTTCATTGCCGTACGTTTTGATACTCTTGGAATAGCCAATGTGGGATGGGGGAGACAAAAAAACATCGTTTTGAATAGGGTTAAGTAACAGTTGATATTTTATGTCACTACTACCAACATCGAAATTTGATCGAAACAAACAGTAAAAGCCGTTGTGACGGTAAAGTCCAACTGAATTCACTGACAATACTACAGCTTGTTGACGTCAGTTTGCAGAACGCGGGGATGTACTGTTTCTTGTAATTAGAAAATAAAATTACATTAAATTAATGATATATACCGCACGAATTATTCTGCCCTAGGAGTCCTATTGATTTCGCAAGTGAAGCTATTTACGTTAGAAATCTCATGCGTGAAACCAGTAAGATCATTGTTGCTGCTCTGGTGGCCTCTGGATTCAGACGAATACCCGGTGACAACTCTAATGTGGCTACAATGTTACCATGCCCCCTGGGCACATTTTCCAACTCTTCCACCAAGGGAGCTGATGGATGTACAAATTGCCCTCCAGGTATGCTATAGCCTTTTCAGTTAGTTTTATAACTTATCCAGATTCTAAAACGTACATTTATACGCAGCTATTCCATGTATTCATTAACACCTAGGCGGTATAAATACACTTTGTAACTGAAGATGACATAGGCTACATGTCGAAACATGTATTACAAACTGAGAAACGTTGTGCTCTTTTTAAAAATTATTGTTGGTCTGCTGTTGTCCCGACCATTCGGAAACTTATCCAAAATTATTTCAAAGGGGACAATCGGGCACATGAAACCCAAAAGAGGCCAGTGTTTTGTATACACATTGCAGAATCACTTTTGTGTGAGATTGCCAGTTATCAGGTAAAATGAACCAAAACATCTGGTGGGTGGGGAGGGGGGGGGGGGGGGGGGAGAAGTTGTTGGAAACCCCCGCCTTCCGTTCCCCCACCACCACCACCTTGAATTATCGTTGTTCTAAGATGCATTGCATAAGCATTATGTCATTGCTTCAAGATGGGATCATATCTCTTGCTTACCATGTCATCTGTCGTCAAATCTTGGATTTTTATTATTTTTAATGACGTCTGAAAATTGCATCAATCGATATAAAATTATTCCAAAAAATAGCTAATAATGTTACTTAACGTTACAAAAGAAACGAAGAATTATATCTGAAAATTTTAAATTTGGGTAAACCTACATATCAAATTACGGTTACCATGACGACGTCAAATATACCTTGTTCAAACAGTTGTCGCATCAAAATGTCCCTGATGAATGAACAGCGCTGAACGTTTTAGCACCCCAGAGTGAAAAGGTAAAGTTTACTGACGGAGCTTCCCCGGTTTCTGTAGCATTATGCGATTACACTGTAGATGGCATACTATTTCATCGTAGGTTACCCTAACAGTTACTTGAAATACATTTGTATTATTGGGTGGAGAGGAGCAACGAGAGAGTAAACGGTGTCGGAACACAACGACACCGGAGATCCCTCAAACCCTAGAGTACAGCGCGCTAACAATTTGACCAGCGCGCCACCCCCGTTTTGAAAATTGTCACTAGAAACCTCATGGAGGGTACGTCGGAGGGTTAATCTACATCTATCAAAGTCATTGACGAATATATGGAAGGGAACAAACCAAGCGGAACACGGCTTGTGAGCTCAATACTTTATTATGCCGGAAGCGTTTGTGCTCAATAAAGGTGAACGGTTTACAGGCCTTGTACTTTGATGGATTGATACTGCGATCCTATCAGTTCAGTTTATTCTTTTATGGTCCTGTAAATAAAGCTCGTTGTTTGTTTGTTTGTTTGTTTGTTTGTTTGCTGTATGCGAAAATAATGGTATCAAAGAAATTCCAAATTATTAGCTAGGGAACAAGTTACGATTGATTTCGAAAAAGGTGAGATGATGTGATTCTTGATGGTTTAAATTAGGACCCAAGGAGAAAGTATAGTCGTGACTGTACAGTGCTGGTGTACGCAAAATATACGGCCTCTACTTACGGCCGCCTTGAAAAAGCCCCCGTTTGAACTCTAGCTCATACAAACTCTGTATTTTTACACTTTCCCGTAAGAGGGTGTCTGCTTACGGGAGCTTCGACTGTAGTCAATGAAAAAATAAATCAAAGATGGAACGTTGAACGTCGTCACGGGAAAAAAATTCGTCCCGATCTGTAGCTGCTTTGATCTGAAAACAACATTATCCTGACTAAGAAGAAAGAAACACTTTGAGAAGTGGAATACTTCAGGTTTTGCTATAACCAAGAACTGCAGTAAATATTTATACAGTAATGATATGTTAATGCGTTTTTAGTGCAAACAATTCACAGTGATTCCCTTTTTAGGAGGATTTTACTCAGATGATGTCGGCTACGTGGCCAGAAGCTGTAAGAAATGTCCCAATGGTTCTTTTGTTCAATATGAAAAAACACCAGGAACGCGATATCAAGATTGCAAGACCTGTCCTGAAGGTAACAGTTGATCACGTCGCTTTCACGATCCACAAGAGTTTACGACGTGTACTTTTAATTATTTCGTATTTCAGATTCATCATAGGAACAATACGCTTCCATCGAAATAAAAGTTGTAATAGAAAGTTTCTCAAACTTTCCCTAGCTGAAAATTGTGGTGTAATGTTTCAAAATATAGAATATAATAAAAATAATAGGTCACCATTACCTCAGAAGAGTTATAATCGACTAAAAATACCTCATAATTCCTTACAAAATCAACTAAAAACAGGTATTTTTCACGTTTCCAGTGATTGTTAATTTTTCTGCATTAGGAATTGGTCTTACTCCATGTATAGAAAGAAGATGATTAATAGACTTAAAATATGCGGAAACAATGATAGGTCACGGTGCTCGTTTACGAGAAAACGATCATTTACCTCTCTGGCGAGCATTGCCACAAAGAAAAAGCCGCCATGTCTTTAATCTGCGTGCGCTAATTACGCGCAAAATTAAGCGCAGAAAGGATGCGCAGTGCAATACTAAGGAATCACCTTAACTGAGTATTCTGCGGTATATCGAGATATATGACGTAAGTTTTCGTTTAGGTTTAGTTTTTATTAGTTTCTAATAAGCGAAGTTTTGGTTACACGTTTCGCTCTCTTCATGACAGCATTGTCAAGTTCGAATGCAAATGTGATGCGATGAAGTTGAAATACTTGCGAAGAAAGTATATGAATAGCTAAATGATAGATATATAAAATTACATAAAATTAAGAAGTATTGTCCTAGATGAAAAGTTTCGCACGAACCGCCTGCGTCGCAGACGAACTCATCCCGCCGGTAAAGTGTCTGCGAATCAGCGACCAAAAGCTTGTTCAGACCCCCCGCCTGCTAGCACGATTATAGACAGTAGATTATGATTGGTGCTTGTATATTCCTGTTCTTTTCTCTGCCATGATTGTCGGAGATAGTAAAAGTGTTGATCGACAACACACATTTTTCTCCGCGAAAAAAGCTTTGATGGCTTCTCGTTCTTGCGGAAGGATGTCCACTAATTCAAACTGTTTTTTCACCGCATCGAAGGCCAATTCAAAGCTATACCACGTATCTTCAGAAAATAAAACTCGCATGTTTATCCTAGCTTATTATCACAAGCTCGTGTGAGATCCTTTCGGCCAATCATGGCACAGAAAAGAGCAAGCATATACAAGCGCTAATCAGAATCTACTGTCTCCGGTTTTAGTTTTTGGTTAACGAACATTTCATAAATGAGACAGTCACATTTTTTCTGGTACTTCTTTTATTAATTTGCACTACTTTATGGATTCCGCCAAAAACCTTCATCCAAAAAAATCACTGACCGGCCTTCTCGGTTACCAAAAATACAAATCCGCAAAATAAACTCACAAAAACATCACAATACCATACATTGTTACATTCCAAAGTATAGTACAACTATTATTTAAATTTCAACAGGAACGGAAACTGATTTCTTCGCTGGATTCCGTGCTTGTAAATGTCTGGAAGGATTTTATCGAACCCATATGTTCGAGACATGTTACAAATGTGGACAAAGTGGACTGAAATGCAAAGATGATTACGCTTCTTTAAAATCTGGTTTTTGGTGGAAATGGCGGAACGAGACACACATAGATCGCTACAGGGAGTTTATTGCGAATCTCCTCACATCTTCGCCAGCATTAGATGCTTCCAGCGTACAACTCCCATTTCCAATACCAACGCCTTACATGTGTCCCAGAGAAGAGTCTTGCAAAGGTGGCTTAGATTCCCAGTGTGAAAATGGATACGAAGGTCCACTATGTGCAGTTTGCAGTTCAGGATACTATAAAACATTACAAACGTGCACACATTGTCCATCAAAGAAGTGGATGGTGGGACAGTTGTCGATCATTGCGGCCATTTTGTTGATAATCACTGTAGTTTTGGTGTGGTCAAGTAAAAGAAATAATACAAAGAAACAAAGAGTGCCTCTGATGGACATGTTTTTCTCCAAACTTAAAATCGTAATTGGCTTTTATCAGGTTACCCATGGCGTACTGCAGGCGTTCTCGTATATAGAATGGCCAGGCTCCTTGGAAGTTATCGCCAAATATTCAGGAATACTCCAGATGGATGTACTTCAGATAGCACCCGTTCACTGCCTTTTCTCTGGATTTAAAGTGAATGCCTTTGGAAGTTTACTTACGATGATGGTAATAAATGCTGCTGTGATTGTCTTTTCTGTTGTCGCTTACAGAGTGCGTAAAGTAATAATCTTACGACGTAGAAGCTTGGATGACGATGATAAATCAAGAAAAATATCACAGACAAAAGCGCTTATATTCAGGAATTTGTTTTTCTTCTTGTACGTGACGTACCTGAGTGCGTGTGCCAAGACAGCCAGTGTCCTCCCCCTTGCTTGCCAGAAACTTTGCCGAGATGCAGATGAGAAAATGTGTTCCAAGTACACGAGAGCAGATTACAGTATACAATGCCAAGGTACAGAGTACAATCATTGGCTGATCGTGGCGTACATTTCTACTGCCTATATCATTGTTCTCCCTGCCTGCTCGTTCATCGCCCTTTGGAGACAACGAAGAGTAATAGTAGAAGCCGGCGCATTCCAGGATCCAGGCTCTGAAAATGAAATAATCTCCGGATTAAGTTTTCTATTTGAAAACTACAAACATCGTTCATGGTATTGGGAATTGGTTGAAATGTCTCGTAAAGTAATCCTTACATCTGGTCTAATTCTTGTGGGTGAAGAGAGCAGGTCCTACATTGGCTTGGCATGGGTCATCGCCGGGATGTATGGGATGCTTTTCTCCTGGATGAAACCAATGCAAGATGTGGTCGAAAACAGATTAATGACGATGTCCCTTGCCGTTACTGTTGTTAACCTGGGTATTGGAGCTGTCAGTAGAATTCCTGCAGAGAACCTACCAGCCTCGATTGACCCGTACACGGACGCAGTCCTATTCAAACTTTTGGTACTTGGAGCAAATACGTTGGTGATTGGCCTACTTTTTGGTAAGATAATAGTAGTGTTTAACCCAATTGAGACCTTTATTTATGCTGCACAGTTTTGATGTTATGACACTGTTGAAAACTCTTCTATTCAGTTCTCGTTTACTTTCAGTTCAGTACGCTGTTTTCCTATATCGCTACCTTAAGGAATGGCGCAAAAATCCACATTGGTCTTTTTCGTGCTGCCTGGCTTTGCTTCTACCTCTCAACGATTTGCAGGGAGAAATACGTGGTAAAGCGGAAACAAACATTCTCGAAAACCAGCTACAAACCGGACAAATTGACAAACCCACCATTTTATCTGTCGTGAAAGACAGTGGAGCTGTTGATGTGAATCTTGAAGAAGTTGAACAAGGTAACAACAATAACGATGACGTTGACGACGATCAAGCTGCTCGATCACTGATCTCAGACAGAGCTTTAAGCTTAGTCTAGCCACATTTGTTTTACATATTTGGCCTGAGAGCAAGATTATTCGAGGAAGTTTAGAACCCCTCCCGCATCAGTGATTGCGAGTCAACCATTCTGGAGTATGTTATTCCAGTCTCTCAACGGCACAGCGGCAAAATGAGTGCGCATGCTCGGCTGTTTTGCCGCTATAGGAGTTCCGCTACGACGAAAACATATGTCACATAGTTCATGTTTCACTTACGAGCGCTTGACTTTGACAAATTCAATATTGTTGCAAAGATAATTAGTTTGCTAAAAAGACATGTGAAAGAATAGTCTCTCTCGGAATTGTCTTCAAGGTGAAAACCTTATCTATTTCGTGACGGCCTTATCCCCGCGAAATGAAAACAAATGCCGGGAATTTTAATTTGCCGCCATTTTGATGCCAGGATGTTTCTATGAAAATGACAAGAGCAGGTTGTCGCACGCGCACTCGTATTGCCGCTGTGCCTCCCTCAACCACTCTTGCACGCGCATGCTCCATGTAGACCAATCAGAAACAATAGTTGTTATTACAGATTGATTTCAGCGGTTTGACATGCAAACGAGGCGAATGGGTCAATCTGGCATTGTATTGACCCATCAGAGCCTCGTTTGCATACGTTTGGAAACAAAATAATATTTGACTGCAGACTCAACTGATAATGGTATCTCAATTTTGATTGGCTAAAAGCAGTGTGTAATCGCGTCATAACTACGGACACTGGTATTTATGCATGTAGATATGACGCGTTTTTGCAGACAATGGTTTTTATTCAAGTGGATTTACGTCATGCACGTGTGCCACGCGTCGTTCACTTCATTAGCGGCAACGAAAAATATATTAAAATATTCCACAATCCGCGGAGTAAAAAGCTAAAAAACACTGCAAAGTTAAGCCCTGAAATAATGATTTAGTTTCTTAAATGTGTAATAAAACAATTATTGGATTCGGTTTTCGCATGATAGCGAAATTATATATCAATTGCAAGGCCTCGGTTTGTGTTATCCGCCTCAGTCTTCGACTTGGGCAGATAACACAAACCTCAGCCTTGATAATTCTCGCTATCATGCTCAACCTCATACAAGAACTGTTTATTAGCTGTTGCATCTGTCTGCATGCTTTATTAAAGTAACGGAAATTTTAAGGAGACGAAATCTTATTATTTAGCGAGTTTACGAATATTACGAAAGTTCAGGCGATTATTATACCCGTCCTAACATATATAAATTATCCGTTAGGTGCCCTTGAGAATTGGACGGGTCTGAGGCCTAATCATGCATGCTCATGGATTGTGACTGTGTTTGTCATAGGTGATGACAACACCATGGAGATCCAGGATGAAAATTGTCAAGACGCCAAGCACCACAACCCAAAATGTGATCAAGAGACTCAAACAGAGCTATTTAAGCTTCCAATCGCTGATTTACATGAGCCAATGGGAGAGAAACACAAGGAATCTCTGTGAGTTCAATGCATAATCGAATATCCAGTATGGACTTTAAATTGTTTTAACCCTATTCTGCCTGGGGTATAGAAACGCTATAGAAATTAAACTTATATGGTCAGTTAAAGCTTCCAAAAATGTTTATTTTAGTGCAATCGCGTGTCAAATATGACTTCATACCACGCCAAAATTACGTAATACGTTTAAAAAAAATCCGCCATCTTCGATCCGCCTTCTTGAATTTCAAAATTTGGAAGAAATCTAGAAAAATATAAACATGCAGAAACTGTAAAGATTTTGGAAGAAAATAATTGAAAAACCGAAAATTGGGTGAACACCAAATTTGGGTGAAGAGACCGGTCAAACCTTGCTGCCATGGAAACGTCAAGTCACGTGTTCAAACAATTTACACACCAAAATGTTCCCAGATTGAATGCTCTTTAAGTAATAACAATTTGAAATCAGCGCGGGAACTGTGCATGCGGAAATTCTCGTTTACATAACGTGGAAACGTCAAGTCACGTGATCAAACAATTTACACACCAAAATGTTCCCAGATAGAATGCTCTTTAAGTAATAACAATTCGAAATCAGCGCGGGCACTGCGCATGCGGACATTCTCGATTACATAATAAAACACTTGCTTTACATTCAATCCTAATCAAGTTCGGATTTTTAAGCAACTAATTTTGTGTCAATAAAATTATTTTTTTATAGACTATAGTCTGAAGGAGACGGCTGACACTTCAGACTATATAGACTATCGAGGAAGGTATTTTAAAAACTGAACGAATTGTTGTTATACCTTAATTTCGCGAGGCTTTATTTTTCGCGATTAAAAAGGGCTCAAAGGCTTAAAATTTGCAACAATATCGTCTTTAAATCGCGAAACTGACGACGCCCCAAAATAAGAACGAATAAGATAATCGTACGCAAACACAAACGTAAAAACAAGAACAGGCGCAAATGCAAACCAGTATTAAAGGGATTGTTTCACGGTTCGACGCATGTTCAGGATTATCAACTTTGTCCGTTTAAAAAAAACCCACTCACAAGTACTTCTCGATACTTCAGTAATCATATACTATAATTAATCTAAGCAAAACTACGAATGACCAAAATTTACAACATATTTCACCGAGAATTGTCGACATTGAATATCAGAATAAATTACCTGAATAAAGTGTTGCCCGAAGGATTTATTCTGGTATTCAAATTTTGATATTCTCGGTGTAATCCGCTGAAATTGTTTGTGGATTTCAGTCATTTCTCATTTTTCTTGGACTAATTATAGTATGGATTTTTAAAACGGATAAAGTTGATAAGCCGGCACATGCGCTTAACCGTGAAACACTCCCTTTAAGTGCAATTATTTCTTCATTTAGCACAAGCAAGCAAAACAAACGATTGTAAACCAAAATTTCGTCCCATGCCTCCACGGCTTAAATGTAATCATGCCTGTTCATTATATCACTTGAGAACACTGCTTGCCCTGCGCTTACGTTTGCATTGTATTGGCGAGGAACACGTTTGATTCTATTTATTAAATGGCGTAATATATATGAATGAGCGCTAATTATGATCAAATAATTATAATAAAAATAGACTAAAAAGGGAAGTGATTCGCTCTACAAGCTATTACTCTCTTTTTAATAAGAATATTGAGGCTGAGATTGCGAAATTTTAAGAATATGCTAAGAGTATACCCAAGGCTGAGATTTAGTTAATAATTTTGTTTGTTTGTTGATAGTAAATAACTGAATACAATAAAATCACATGATGTTTCATTTGAAAGTATGGTAATATGTACCATGTATACTCAGAGTCTTCCCTTTTTCTTTCCTTTTTTTCGAGTTAACAAAACGAAAAAAACGTGTACAGCTCGTGTCGTATTATTTATGTTATTTTACTGAAATACTATACTCTGAATCACTTTGTAATCTAAGGACCTAAAATCGGCAAAAATAAGAATTCAACCATGAAAAATATACATTCTTACAAAAATGAGTGAATGAAAATGCCTTTTTGTCTTTCTAAGATTTCGAACTACTCGTTATTTTTAACATTTGCGTTCCACTAACTGATTTTGATGAATTTCCATCGATCCCTTACATATATTTTTTGCTATGCATTAAAACCAACTTTGGTTTTTCTTTTTTTGAAAGATCTCAGCGCTCCACTCAAGGAAACATGGATCGCTTTACCCGCATGGGCGAGAGTACTACCACTGGAAATGGAGCTGGATAAGAAGCGACCAAGCGGTTTACGTTGCGATGGTTCTTCTTGGTCAGAGAATCACGCATAAGCAGCGATTAAGAGACTGACTATAAATTAGTTACTGTAATAGTTTGTTTAGAGGAGTATATGCACCTGTCGATATACGTCGATATTTCCTCGAGACGTTCTTTTTAGACTCCTAGATGTTATAATTAAGTAAGTAAGGCCTGGTTCTCATATGAAATGCCTTCGATGTCATCTTCTTCAATTTCTCCAGCTATATCGCAAATATATTTCTATGTGTTCAAATAGAAACATTTTTACTGTCAGCATACCGTAAGGACCCCAGGCATGCATGCGAAGTTCAAAGCAAGTCACGCTCGGGTACTTTGTGATTCCGGCACATGCTTGTTCTCACATCGCAGGCATTATGGAGGCATACATGTATGAGAATCAGGCTCAAAAATTGACCCCGCCAGCTTCTTGGAAAATTTTACTGTCTAGGATTTGAGTCTTGCGAACTTACTTGGTAGCGATTGAGACTGACTTTAGAATGAAAATTCGACAATGAAAAGGCTTAGAAAAGCTGCAGTTTTTTTTTTCAGAAAGAATGTGAATTTATTAAAAGTGGTCACACTTTTGTGGTCCTTGCTGTAACTGAAAATCTGACAGACTTCGAAAAAATTAAACAGCTCATATTTAAATGACAGTACAGTCACTGAAGGAAGTACGTTTACAAATATGAACATTATATCCCACCCTGACCCTGGAACTTTTTTGTAGTTCCCTGTACGTCTTTTGCTAAAGACAACGCAGGTAAATAATTAACTTATATATCTTAATATTGTATCGTTATTATCTTAAAACCAACATATTTATCACGCACGCTTATGTGACTATACAGAGACGAAGGTGGCCTAATACTATTAGCACCAACGCACCAGGTGCGTTGGACACCGGTTCGAGCTGTCCGGCTCCGAGCGCTGACCGGGGCTATTAACTTATGTATGTTATGTATCCTTATTTATCTTAAAATCAACATATTTATCACGCACGCTTATGTATACAGAGACGTGGTGGCCTAATGGTTGGTGCGTTGGACTCTGGATCAAGCGGTCCGGGTTCGAGCGCTGGCCGGCGTCATTGTGTTGTGTTCTTGGGCGAGACACATTACTCTCAACACTCACCGTGTCTCTCTCCACCCATGAGTATAAATATGGTCACCGGCGAATTGTCAGGGCAACCTGACAAAACATGCTATGGGGGTCACCTACGATGGCCATACTAAATGGCTTAATGCTATGGAAACTTGTAAGCCACTTAGGCCTTTTACCTTATGTATACAACGCACTAAAACACCAATAAACATAAATAAACAACTCAAAGTGAATTGCGTTCTGTTAAGTAGCGCAAATAACTGAACAATCGGTAATAATAAGACTCACTACAAGCTCGATTTCCTGACGAGCGAAAATACAACAAGGCGTATTCGACAGACAGACAGACAGACAGACAGACAGACAGACAGACAGACAGACAGACAGACTGACAGACATACTTATTGCTTGTTAAAAACTAACGCATTGTAGAAACCTAAATTCATTCAAGAACCATTCCTTGATACATGGGTCTCTTCCAATGATAATTTGTTTGAAATATATTTCAATTTTGAGTCCATAGCTGAGTTTCTTAAAATAGCGCTACCTGATTGGTTAGTTTGAGTAACGTGATGTCGGAGCCTCGATCAGAATGAAATTGAAGTAATTTTCACAACATGGCGCGAAACTATTAATATATTTCAAACATTTATCATGGGGACTGGGGCACGGGGAATCCTTCTCTTATAGATCATCCTGGGTCTCTTGCCGTTTTCTAGAATACAGTGATTATCAATAGTAAAAGGTCCTCGTTGTACACGTTATTCAAATATGTATGGGTTATTGGCCAAGCGTAAGGTCAACATGGTGGGATGTTTTCGTCTCGGTCCATAAACACGCAAAAAAATAACGAGGTCAATATCCCGCCATCTTTACCGAAGAAGCTTGGTCAACAAAGGATTTATTATATGACTAGAAGGACGCGGAAAAATAGTCTTCTTACGGGAACAGAGCGGGCAATCCCGAGCGGTCAAGATGGCTCCATCTTGACCGCGCGGGTAGCCAATCACAACACAGGATTTGCTTCATCTTGCCCGGTCATAGAGCCAGCCATATAATAAGGTAGCATATATAAACGCAAAAATCACGACCCGCCATGCACACGGTATTTAACAAAACGAAGTCCCCGTCCACACTGATGCGTTTTCGTTTGAAAACGCATACTTTTCAATGCGTTTTTGCCTATCGTCCACACTACAACGATCAGCGTCTTCGTCGAAAACGCATACATTTGAAAACGCTGTCCAGAGTGGAAACATTTGAAAACGGAGCGTTTCGAACAAACGGAGCCAAACGAAAACGGATCAGTGTGGACGGCGAAAACAGAGGCTTTTGAAAACGCTGACGTCATTCGAAAACGGAGCCAAACGAAAACGGACAGCAAAAACGGAGGCTTTCGAAAACGCTGACGTCATTCGTCTATTTGTCGTATGCTCAGATGACTATAATTGTAGCGTTTTCGAGCGATGCGTTTTCAAACTAAAACAAATTAGCGTGCATGGGGAAAACGCTGCGAAAACGATAGTGTGGACGGATGCGATTTAGTAAAGACGGAGCGTTTCGAAAACGGTGCCAAACGAAAACGCATTAATGTGGACCGGGCCTAAGCGAAAACAAGTTCGCAAAGATACACGCACTCCTTTATTATTTATCATTCATTTATTCAAAACTTAATCCACACTCATCAGATAGAACGTTAGTCAATCGCGTGAGACTGCTCGCTGATTTTCTTCATGAAATTGGAAGAAATAGATAAATTTCAACGTTAAACGGTGATGATGTATATTGCAACTGTTCTAACCAACATGTTACCAAGCTAAAACCGTTGGACGACCCAAATTTGACAAATTCGCCGGCGAGTTTCTTCAGTCGTGAAATCAGTGGCGGTGCATGTGTTATGGTAATGAAGTTGTCGACGTGCTCAAAGTCATGGATGATGGCTAATCATCAGCGTAACCGTGGTTGGTTCTGGATTTGTAGCTTACTTTTAATATATAGTGTTCAATTACTTCATACGAATGAAGTTTGAAAGCGGCGAGGATCCATTCATTTAAGCTGAGAGACAGAACCGTCCAGAAAGTCTCCTGTTCACGAGGAAGATGATCAAAATTTCTTGTTCTGCCAGGAGATCGACAACTTTAACATG
This sequence comes from Desmophyllum pertusum, assembly GCA_029204205.1. Taxonomy (NCBI): domain Eukaryota; kingdom Metazoa; phylum Cnidaria; class Anthozoa; order Scleractinia; family Caryophylliidae; genus Desmophyllum; species Desmophyllum pertusum. The sequence goes on along the minus strand of MU826833.1, from coordinate 1,314,668 downwards.
AAGATTAATCCGGCGAAGTTTAGAAACCTTTCGCAGATGGCTATAATGCCGAGACACTACAGGTAAATGGACGATCACTAAACTCACAGGTAGCTGGGACTTGATCAATTAGTTGATTTATCAAATGCGAGAGTGCGACCGCGGTTCAGCCAAAACATTTGTTACAGCAGAATGTTGTTTATGTTGGTTATTGACTTTCATTTTTTTTGTTTTTAAGATGACAATGGATAAAGCACAGTTAGTTTGCGCCATGTGTTTACCTCCTCTGACTGTACTCTGGACATGTTAGCTCGCTCGATGCCGATGGTTCTTGCACCGATCAACTTGCTGTGTGGTTAGTAGACGTGGAGCTTCCTGGAGATCTGAAAAGCGTGCAGTTGCCCGCTTCCCTGTATCTCCGGCTATACTTGACGATGGTAGGATTTCTCATCAAAGTCATAATCTGTGTCCTCGCAAAAAGATTCATCGTCAGAGTCTTCGTCGTTTGGACCAGCGGTCATTAGTGTCGTTAATTTCGATATCATTCTCGTCCTCTCCCGCCAGGTACCTAAAACATACAAGTTTAAAAGTAATTTAAAACGCTTTATGCTACACATTTAGAGCTGTATCCAGAGAGCATTGCTGCGTCCGATTCCAGGACGCAATGATTTTCCCTGTTCGATATAACAAATTATGATGAAATTAGGTCTCTACAGCTGTCTCTATATATAATTTGGACGCAAGTATTTTTATCAGGTAGAAATATCAACCTTTTCTTTCGTCTCAGTATTAGTCGGTCAACACAATGCTTTCTTACCTTGACAAATAATCAGGGGCACCCAACACCAAACTTTTTCTATAGGTATCGGAACGTCGTTTTTACGTTATAATTGTGCTTGTTGTGCAGGTTAAGGCCATGTTACACGAAGAAATTTCCCTTGCAACTTGCAACATTGCATTGCAAGTTGCAGAGGAGGTGTCATACGTTCGCAATTATTTTTTCGCAACTTTCAACGCGCCTTTCCCCGGCCGCCATCTTGAAATCTGCGCGAGCGAAGGACGCGCTCTGATTGGCTCATTTTAAAATTGCGTTGTAAGTTGCGATTGACATGTTGCACGCAGCAACTTGTCTCGCAGCGTTGCAAAAAGTAGAGGATAGTTCTACTTTTCTTGCAACTCGCAACACAACATTTTTGTTTCGTTGCAGCTGCATAAATGGGGTGTTACACTAAGCAATTTTTCGTGCAACTTGTGCCACAACAAAATTGCGAGACAATTTGCAGGAAACATTGCCTCGTGTAACATGGCCGTAATTAATGGTTTTTTTCTAAACGCAAAGAAAAATGCATTTGTTCGGATACGTTAGGCGAAGTTTCAAACTTCAAAAAATTGTAGGGATTGAAATCTTATTATTATTATTATTATTATTTATGAACTTCTTTTGTTTTTCCGAAAATACTAGCTGACTTTTTTATGTCCCAAAAACGAAGAGATCTCGTTCACACGAAAGCAGCGAGTATTTTGTGATTGATGGTCACTCATAAATCACGACTTGCAGTCACGTTCATACGATTTCCTATCCTTATAGGGCATAGATGAACTAGCGCGAGCTCCGTATTGGGGAAATGTTGGTCGAGTTTTTTTTTTTTCAAGAATCTTTGAGAATTGTACGTGTTTTAGTGAAATGTTTCAGTGTAGGAAATAACACACTTCTGTTAGCAAAATTGTAAATCATCATTGTTTGACCCAGGTATTGCTTTCCTAAATTATGGATGTTATTTTCGATTCAAAGGTTTAAATGAGAAAAACCGTGAAGGCAGTATCAAGTTGTCAAAAGAAACAAAAGAAATCCTTGGAGCTAGCGACTAATATTCCATGCACCTTTTTAACCTCCCCGAGATCACAATCGGCCTCAGTTCTTCAAACATTTTTTCTTTACATGCGTTTGTTATATGGCCATAATTTTATTTTTGGACTGACTCCAACCACGGAATAATTGAATTTTGCTGACATCTGCTCTTAAAATTTCAATCATCTGAATGTTTTATTAAGTTTTATCCCTTAAAATCTAGCAATAAAATATCGGAATAAACGTTTAAGACCAGATGAAACAAACAGTACGTTTGTTATAGGCTTTGTCATGAAATCATGCAAGGCAAATTTGCCTAATTATAACCAGTAGTTAAAATGACAGAAGCGTTAAAGATCTGTAATAGACGTCACTCACCCATCGTTATTGAGAAAGAAGAGGATTTGATTACTTTATTGACAAGCTAAACAAGCACATCTCAATAAAAAAACAATGCTATTATGGGGAGAGATGATGCCAAAATATTACAACTAAACGTATAGTAGCAGCTGCAAGGTTTTGAAGTTTATATTTCTTGCTTACGCTGGTAAGTCATACTGCTTCGAGTTCAAGACCAGCGCGGGGTTACAGATCTGTCTTCCAGGTAATTCAAATGAATTTTTAATTTCTTATTTTTCCTTTCCATAATTTAACGTACGATGTTCATTGAAAAATAGCTGTGATTTCATAAAGACGGTGAACATATATTCAATAATCAATATATGGACAACAGCTTTAAATGAAAGGAAGCAATGGAGTCAGCGTCCAATAATTCAGATGCAGCTTTGCCGTCAACGCACCAGCGGCATCGTTCCAGATGGAACGATAGGGAATAAAATTCGCAAAAAATTGTCTTTTGGCCGATTTCCCGCATTTTTTCAAGGTGGACTGGAAATACTCTAACCCATTCTCCCAGCAAGTTTGAACAGGTATATCCCAGTGGGTCTTATATGACGGTTTTTTTTTCAGAAAAGCGATCGGATAAAACACACGGCCACATTTTGTGAAGAGTTCGCAATCCGTTACAGGCGTTGTTGAGGACGTTTTAGCAAGAGTTTTGGACGAGGAAAGTGATCCAGAAGGGATGCCAGGCAGTGAGGAAATTGAATTGCATCTGGAGCTCGAAAATCGAGCGAAGAACCAAGATAAGTGTTACGAAATATTGCATCGATCGATCGAACGAACGCAAATGCAATTGAAATGATATTCTGATTCGCTTTTTACATTTGAAAACCTTGTTTGATGCTTTGAATACATGTTAGGATTCATATTTCAGTAAAGGGAGAGGACAAAACGTTCTTATGGAACGACAGAGATAAATTTTGAGTGGAATGTTGACACAATGTTTGGGGTCAAATTCCTGCATAAATTATAATTTTATACCAAACTAAAAAATACTAATTTATTCTACACTTACCATTTTCAGCCAAATTTTCAGGATATGTTGCCAATATAACAAGGAACATTTTTGCTTTTAACTTTCCTTATAACCAGTCATCATTTTGAAATAAGTTGCTTTTTTGTCCAAATTTTGCGGCTATTAATATTAATTTATGCTAGTTAATAATTAACTAATTAAGACGATTTCCGCTGGACGTTCGAGCAATAAGTGCAAAAATTAATTACTAAAAAACTACTCATAGCACGGTAACATTTTGAATACTATTTGAAACATATCACTTTAATTCACTTCTCCAAGTGACCCCGCAATTAAATTCTCAAGCATTCTCGAGAAAATTAATGTTGAACCTCGTAAAAAATGATAAAAACGCCCGCCATTTTGTTTTGAACTGACATTGAAGCGTCTTTTTAATTAAAATATGTAATGACTTCTCTCGTGGGGTCATCAGCTTGGGAGCTAATTTATCGATAATTTCTTCTTAACTGTATTCAAAATGTTACCGTGTTATGAGTATTTTTTGGTAACTTAATTTTTTGCACTTTTTGCTCGAACGTCCAGCGGAAATCGTCTTAACATGTTATGGTTTCTTTGGGAAAAAAATTGTTTTCCTGAAAGTTTATTTACTACCGTTTCAAAAGAGATATAGCTTTCCACACAATTGTAAATGACTGTTGAGAAAATAAATAAACAAACAATAGGATCAAATTTCACATTTTTTGGGCAGACGGCAAAGAGTTTAAGTCTCAGCTAGCAGTATTTGGCTTTCTGAATCAAACAGAATATCCCTTCATCTTTCAAACTATTATTGTCGAACTGCCTCCATCAGAAATCAAGTATCACAAGTTTTTTCTTCTTTATAGTTCAAGAGAACTTTACTTTGTTACGCGATCAAGACGAGCTATGAAGGTGAAGATTTGTGAAGAAATTGTTTTTCTCTGGATTTTGTTGCAAATAAAACGATATCAAGACTAGCGAAGTTTACAAATTGTTAACATACATCAAAGCGTATAAAGGGCTCAGATATTATGAGCTTGGGTTAAGAGC